>JALJCO010003982.1:0-16969 GCA_023101725.1 Atherinomorus stipes | reverse complement strand
TATTAGGGATGCACCGATGCATCGGCTGGACATCGGTATCGGCCGATGTTTGCCTTGTTAACTGCCATCGGCCATCGGCCAATAAAAGTGACATTTGCCGATGGCAGTGGACGATTATTATATAGCCTATATATATATATATATATATATATATATGATTTACATGTGTCATCAACACTGTGCTTTAGAAAAACTCTTTTTTCCCCCTCTTTTTTGGGCGGCTGGGGGTAGATACTGGTAGAAGGCATCCACGAAGATGGCGGCGGTCGTGTGGCAATATTTTACCGTTTCAGAAAAAGATCAGCGTTACGCAGTTTGCAGTACATGCTCCACAAATACTTTTTATTGGGCCATGAAAATAATCTTCTCACTGAGTATGTTTTTTGTTTATTAGGCTAAAACCACTCAAATTTGTTGGGCAATATACTGAAGCATTCTTTTTAGTGATTATCAGTCCCAGGTTTTTGAAAAGTTTTCAGAAGAGCTTGTTATAACTAATGTCAACCACAAAGTGACATTAAAGGTTGTTTCTGTTTCATAAATTGGTCTGATTGAATTTGTGTTCATTCAAGGATAGACTGATGAAGAGCTGAAAGACTTGTAAATTTCTGTGGCACAAAGGAAGTAATAAATAAAAATAGAAAACATCGGCCGTCGGCCAAGTTGTTATGTTAAACATCGGTATCGGTATCGGCCCAGACTTTCACAATCGGTGCATCCCTATATTCTATAACTGTTTATTTATCCTTTTTACTCCTATTTCTACCAACTGGAATAGTTGGCTTTCTTTCTCTAACCTTGAGTTATCATGTACAGTCCCCTGAAATTACTTTTCCTGTTTCAATAACTTATATACATTAGCATTGAGCTTTTGACGACTGGCTCAAATACGTCATTCATTATTTGTAAACACGAAAGCTTTTTAAGGGAATGATTACCATATAACAATGGCAACAATTCTCAAGACGGCCTCGTTCAGGCTCTGGCAGAAGTTTACCAAAGCGCTTCCATTGGGCCCCATTCTTCCCAACATAATACCTGCGAACATATTTAACACAATCATGAATGACAGTTTGAGTAAATACATTTACTGGAGTGTTCCTTAAGAAAAGTGAAAAATAAAAGAGGAGTACCCATGGTGGCTGAAAATATAACGATTCCCAGCACATTCATTCCATCACTCGTCCCTTCACGAATCTTTACCAGCACATCAGGAGGTGGAGTCAGGTCAAGGGAGAAGTTCTGAATGTCGGTGCCGTTATCGTCCTGGATGCCGTAGATGAGCGGCCGCCTCGTGGTGGACTCAGACTGGGTCTGACTCACGGTTGGCTTGGGTAGCACGATGACCTGGCTCTTTGTTTGGTACTGTCACCACAGAGAAGACGGAGATGTCTTAAAAGAAGTCCAGTAAAAACTGTGGAAGTCCTCTGTGTGGTATCTTACCTGCTGAAACGTGGCTTGGACCAGATTTGATGGAAACATGTTGCTGCAAGACAAACACGCACATATGTATTACAACATGCACAATATGGCTGCCAACAGTTATATCTCATCTACACAGGACAAGACCCTAACCAGTTCATTCTGTCTGTATTCTGGGATTTATCTTATCAACAGTCAAACACAGAGCACTCGAAGGCTTCAGAGCTCCATGCCTCGCTGTAAATAACATCTCAGTGAGTCATAGGCAGCAGTTTCCAAACAAAACACTGACATGGTTTGGACAAGCTAACATGAAGCAGACCAGAGCGTCTCAGTGATGAACGCTGAAAACTCTGTTAACTCGTTCCAGGAGAGTTGGTGGCAAGAGATTTAATTATCCACATGCAAATAAAACATGATTCAAGCGTCCACTACAAACAAACAATCATCTTCTGCTTGCACTTCTTCGTTTTTCACTCCTGTCAAATAAACCAAATCACATTTGAAGAAACTATTTGCTGGTTTGCTTTGCTGCTGATGTGGAACTTACTCTGCAACTATGACCTTACAGGCTACATTCTCACTGCAGCCCACTTCTGATATTTTGCCCATATGTGACTTGTATCAGATTCAGTCTCTGAAGAGGTCACTTTCGTATGTGGTCATATAATATCTGTGTTGAAGTGACTCCAGTTTCAAGGGTCATGTTGTATTATATCTGACTTTGACATCACAGAAGTAAGACAGCGAGAAGTGAAACATGACATCATATTATTTCCTGGATCTAATTGCTCATTAACTTCAAACCTAATACACACTTTAACAAGTGTTGCATCCATAATTACCCCCATAAACACAGCGTACCATGTGACATCATGGGCTGGATCTACCAAGATCCAAATTTGCGTGTAGAAATTTGCCCGTGTAGAGTGAATTGTGAGAGAGGACAGCGCAAAAGGAAATACAGAGGGTGATATTAGTGGAGGAGGGAAATGAATATATAATTTAAAATAAGTATCACAAATACAAAAATACTAATAATACAACAGGTCCGTACAGAGTCTAAGAAGTGTCACAGTGCCAATGACTTCAGTTGCCAGATGACTGTCCTGTCCAGCTGCTAACATCAAAGTTAAAATGTGACGAGAAGGGAAAATAAAAAGACACAATTAATGCAGCTTTAGTTCTCAGTGGCTGCTAACTTTCTGTTTCATTTTTCCAGAATATTTCACACCGTGTTAAAGGAATAGTTCACCCACAGAATGATTTAACTTTATTTTCCACTTACCCTCATGCTGAGCAAGACTCTGGAGCACTTTAATATCTCAAATGCAGCCGGCGATCAGGAAGGCTTCTATTTTTCCCCCAACTTTCATATAATGGAGTTCGCCGGGGTCTGAGTCAAAAAAGTCCCCAAAAACTTGTCAATATTCCACCATACTGTTCGTCCAATGTATTCAAAGTGTCCTATTTTTTTTATAAACTGTATTCATCCCAATTAGCGAGCCAATTAGGAAATTCATTCTCTGCACTTTCACCCATCTCGAGTTAAGCCTTACCCCGTGTTCACACTGGACGCGAATAAATTACATGTTAAGTCAATGTACAGGCGCGAATAGACGCGCCTTTGCCTGGCGCGTTTGACGCGAATTCGCGGTGCGATGAGCCCCAAACACGCGTCTAACTCGCACGAATAAGGGGTTTTACTCGCGCAAATGAGGTGTCGTATTCGCGCGAATAGAGTGTATTTCACCTACTCGCTCCAGTTGAAAAAATCGAACTTGAGCGTTTTTGACGCGCGAACAAACCAGCCCCGTCATTGAAAATGAATGAGACGTGATGTGAACGGACTGGCACTCTGCAGCTCGCTGCTCTCTTCAATAGTAGAGAAGAGAAAAGCGCTTTTCACAGAAAAAATAACAAAGTGCTTCACACACAAGCAGTGGAATACCATAAATTTATGTCTGAAAACCCGGTCAGACAAAACTTCATTAACGAAAAGCTGCAGATCTCTGCAGCCCGTGTTTGACGGGATGAAATGTCACAACGCCGACACTCCCGGAGGAATATGCAGCTCTGTCCTCGCTACATAAATAAATTAAGGTTGTTTGTTATAAAACGTCAATATAATTCAATATGAATTTGTAGTCAGACTAGTGTAGTATTCAGTTTGGTCAGAAGATGACGCTCTAGTACCAGGAGTTCAGCTTCAGCAGATGTAAACAATCACACGCTGTGTGTGTTGTGGTTGTGAACAGGTTGAAAGCAGCAGGAAAGCGGACAGTTACGAGTTGCATTTAATCAGCTGGTTAAATGTTGAGAGGTGGAGGCGAGGAGACGGCAGAGACTCGTTAAACTGAGCTACAACAGCTAGCGACAACACGTTTTTTTGCTGGGACATTTTGGTGGAAGCGCTAGCTAGCTGCGGCTAGCTTCCTCACCGAAGGCAGGTGGACCGACGCCCAGCAGCCGGAATACAGCGCCTCTGGTTTGTATCCTGGAGGGATATGCAGCACCGATCCTCCCTGACAGAAGCCCATTAAACTGGGCTGGAAAATCCCTCTGGAAACGGCCGTCATCCAGACGTAACTCCTGGATCAGCAGATGAAATTCACCGAGCTCCGAGCGCCTCTGGAGAATCTGGTGGGTCCAAACACGGCGTCTTCTCTTTTCCATCTTCCAGAGCAGGTAGAATGCCGCAACTCGCTCAAAATAACCGGAATCTGCCATGTTCATCTGACCGAACTGAATGACTACGTGACAAACCACTGTTTTCTCTAGAAAGTTCAACTTGACGCGCGGATGGAGCGTTTTATTTGCACATACAATACGCTCCATTTGCACGAAAAAAGCCTGAATAAAGCGAGTAAACTTCCAGCATTCGCACGTTGAAATCTAGGCGCGTACGCGAAAGGAGGCGTCCGGTGTGAACACGGGGTTAGAGCAGTGTGCTGCTATTTAAAGCGCCCGGGGAGCAGTTGGTGGGAGGGTTAAGGACCTTGCTCAAGCGTCCACAGTGGTTCACATGAGTGCCGTGTCGGGGACTCGAACCCTGGTCTGCCGTGCCAAAGCCCCCAACATTAACCACTACACTGTCCACTCCCATTTTCGTGGACTTTTATGGATCTTTTTGGCTCGGACCCCAGTGAACTCCATTACATGAAAGTTGGGGGAAACGAGAAGCCTTCCTGATCGCCGGCTGCATTTGAGATATTAAAAAAGTGCTCCAGAGTCTTGCTCACCATGAGGGTAAGTGGAAAATAATGGTAAATCATTCTGTGGGTGAACTATTCCTTTAAATAGCTGTGTTTGCTGTGTTGATTTTTATTGAATTCAACAATGAGAACTAAATGCGTTGCCGTCACTGCTCATGAAAAATTACTTTTAACCAGATTTGTGCGTGTCCAGGATCGTCCTTCTCAGAGGCTGAAGCCACTGGAGCTGCCGGTTGCACCTGCTTTTCAGACGTACTAAAATAGACACAAAAACCTGCAAGGCACTGCGGCTCATGGTTGATAAATTATTTGTGAGTGCTAAATTAATATATTTACATTTTCTACTCCCATCACATGCACAATTGCATGTAAACACCCAATATCGCATATTCATTGGAGCAGAAGTTCTAAATGGCTAAGAGGTGCTATTTAGAACCTTTGAAAGACTGAACACTTTTAGAACGTTGTTAGTAGATCAGTTTGTACATTTTTTGGTATGAGCAATGAGATAGCTTACGTCTTTATACACACAATTCTTTGACAGACCGGCCCCATGACTTTCTCTGTGCATGCAGGTCACTTCAGGACGAAGCACAGTTCATACTGAAGTCTGATGGAGGTTTCATATAAATGATGCTATGAACACCCATGCCTGATCTAAACTTCTTTCCAACACAACCTGGTCTGTTCCCCAACAAAGTCCACTCTGCTCTTCTCTCCACAGATCATAGTGTTTATAGAGAGACTGAATGCACAAAATATCACAGGCCAGATTAATTTCCCCAAATAGTAACATTTTTTTGTTTTTCCTTCAAATAATTATCCATTTCAAACACATTTCACCCCCATATGGCTGGTTTTAAGGGGGTTTTCCTTCCTGGTTCTGATGGAGGTTTTCTGTCTCCTTGTTTAGCACAGGATGAAGGTTTAAATCAAAGAGAAGATTTGATCTAATCCATTGTTTATTTAGCTAGGTAATTATGTTATTAGTTAGGTTATATCAGAGATTCTCAGTCCTGGTCCTTAAACATGCATCCATACAGTAGCTATATGCAGTTGTGTGAAAAAGTGATTGCCCCCTAAACCTAATAACTGGATGTTCCACCCTTAGCAGCAACAACTGCAATCAAGCGTTTGTGATAACTGGCAGTGAGTCTTCTACAGCGCTGTGGAGGAATTTTGTTCCACTCATCTTTGCAGAATTGTTGTAATTCAGCCACATTGGAGGCTTTTCCAGCATGAACCGCCTTTTTAAGGTCATGCCACAGCAATTTAATTGGATTCAGGTCAGAACTTTGACTAGGCCACTCCAAAGTCTTCATTTTGTTGTTCTTAAGCCATTCAGAGGTGGACTTGCTGGTGTGTTCTGGATCATTGTTCTGCTGCAGAACCCAAGTGCGCTTCAGCTTGAGGTCACCAACAGATGGCCGGACATTCTCCTTCAGGATTTTTTGGTAGAAGCAGAATTCATGGTTCCATTTACCACAGCAAGTCTTCCAGGTCCTGAAGCAGCAAAACAGCCCCAGACCATCACACTACCACCACCATATTTTACTGTTGCTATGATGTTCCTGTTCTGAAATGCCGTGTTACTTTTACACCAGATGTAATGGGACCTACACCTTCCAGAAAGTTCCACTTTTGTCTCGTCAGTCCACAGAACATTTTCCTGAAAGTCTTGGGGATCATCAAGATGCTTTCTGGCTAAACTGAGACGAGCCTTTATGTTGTTTTTGCTCAGCAGTGGTTTTGGTCTTGGAACTCTGCCATGCAGCCATTTTTGCCCCCCAGTCTCTTTCTGATGGTGGAGTCATGAACACTGACCTTAATTGAGGCAAGTGAGGCCTGCAGTTCTTGGATGTTGTTCTGGGGTCTTTTGTGACCTCTTGGATGAGTCGTCGCTGTGCTCTTGGGGTCATTTTGGTCGGCCGGCCCCTCCTGGGAAGGTTCACCACTGTTCCATGTTTTCACCATTTGTGGATAATGGTTCTCACTGTGGTTCTCTGGAGTCCCAAAGCTTTAGAAATGGCTTTGGAACCTTTTCCAGACTGATAGATCTCAATTACTTTGTTTCTCATTTTTTCTTGAATTTCTTTGGATCACAGCATGATGTCTAGCTTTTGAGGATGTTTTTGGTCTACTTAACTTCATCAGACAGGTCCTATTTAGGTGATTTCTTGATTGAGAACAGGTGTGGCAGTAATCAGGCCTTGGTGTGGCTAGAGAAATTGAATCAGCTTTCCAAAGATGTGATAAACAATCACTTTTTCACACAGGGCCACGAGGATTTAGATCCCCCACACACACACACACACACACACACACACTAATACAAATCTTCATTTAAAAACTGCATTTTCTGTTTACTTGTGTTATCTTTGTCTCACATTTAAATTTGTTTGATGATCTTAAACATTTAAGTGTGACTAACATGCAAAAAAATAAGAAACCAGGGGCAAACACTTTTTCACACAACTGTAAATACTTGTCTTGAGCTTCTTGAGACTTTTTTTTTCCCATCACTCTGTCCAATAGTGTGTCATAGCGCTTGAATTACCTGGAATGGATGACTTCTCCAGGCAGTGCACTTCATCTTAAATATGCACATTATCCAGCTGGACCATTTTAAAGTTAGATTGGAAGGGACCTGAATATTTCTCTCTCCCCAGTGCTGATTAATAACTTAATGAATTGTAAATGATTAAATGAATTCAGTACTTAAAATGCAGGGGCACAGCCATGTTGGACACAGAGGAGTGAGGAATCCAACACTGTTACTGTGGGAAACAATGAGGAAAGGTGTGTTCACAGTTGCTGCTCAGAACTTTACTTTTCATGCTGTGGAAATGTGTACTGTATCTGTTCACACCAGTCAGTTTTCCAGATGTTTTGGAAGAAATCTTTTCAATTAAAGCATCTTTTTTTTTTTTTCAAATAAAAATATTGCAAAATCTACATTCTGCACATTACTAAGACACGGCTGTGGAAGAACTGGACTGTCCTGCCTACAGACCTGTCTTGTCCACAACAAATACATTAAATAGATAAATGCCAATCTGGACATTATGACTCCTTAGTTAAAGTGACAGATAGTTTTGTTTTACTTATTTTTCTATTCTTCTTTCAGCTTTGTAGTCTTTGATATCATTGAAGTGCAGTCTGATGATGCATTTTTTGGTTTTGCTCATTTTTCCCCATTTTACCATCATGCTTACATAAAAGATGATAGCAAGCACTTGCTCACTCAATTAGAAACTGTACAGAACCGGCTAACCGTTAATTAGCATGAACAAATCTTTAACTTACATGTCCAGGAGAAAAAAGGCAACCTCCACTGGGCTTTTGAGCCCCTTTGCTACCTTCACCCTCTTCCTGCTTCGTTTTTGTGAATTTGGGAAGTAAGGCAAGGAAGATGCTATTAAGCAATCTAGCTGTTGAAGGCCACGTTTCTCTGCTCAGATAATATAAACCATAACTGTAGGTTATGTCAACACGTGATGGACAAAACTTTCACAAATCCTCTTCATAATTTGGATTTGTTGGACTTATTGGTATGTATCAATTATCAGAATCAGAATCAGAATACTTTATTAATCCACAAGGGAAATTCAACAGTTGCCACTGCTCCAATAAGTTAGATATTAAAACCAGTACAACAATAAAATCACTAAAAATCAATAAAGTTAATGAAATAAATACAATCAATAAAATACAGCTAGGACCTTAAATTTCCATTTACTTGAGAATCAGTGTGAAATGGTTCAGAGAATTTTGGAGAGAGGAGTTATACAGTCTGATAGCTGTTGGCAGAAAGGAGCTCCTGTAGCACTCAGTAGAGCATCTGGGTAGAAGCAATACCATTCCACATGCTACCTTTGCACTCTGCTTCCGTGTTCCGGTTTCTGGAACTTGAAACATTTAGCCGCTTCCTCTTCCGGGCCAGTTCAATGTCCTTGCTCTGTTCCACTTCGTAAACTGAATAAACGCCAACCCAACTTAGATTTTCATGGATTTCCGACTGAAGTGATACTAAGGAATAAGTGGATCAAAGCGATTCGCCGGAGTGAAGGGCCGAACTTTATAATAAAACAACGTAGCACGTTTGTCTGTAGCCGGCACTTCAATGATGCAAACAGCTAACATTAGCAGGCTAGCATTTGCTGACGTGCCTAACTTTGTGCGCCTTAAATCACACAAGCATCTGAAAATCAGGTCTGTATCCTCCCGTTTCCAGTTGAACAACTGGGGACTGCCAAGAAAGGAGACGCTTTCAGATGCTTATGTGTTTTCAGCCGCACAAAGTTAGGCACGTCATTAAACGCTAGCTGGTTAACGCTAGCTTGCTAACACCAGCTGTGTAGTCTGCTGGCTACAAACAAACATGCTACGTTGTTTTATTATAAAGTTCGGCCCTCCACGCCGGCAAATCGATTGCTTTGATCCACTTCTTCCTTGGCATCACTTCAGTCAGGAATCAATGAAAACTTAAAGGAGTGATGACATAGCAGTAAAAACTAGTTTACTTGATAGTGTGCTCTTATTGGAGCAATTAAATTACGTAGAATGATAGAACTACGTAGAATGATAAGCTGCTGTCTGATTCAACCATTTCTGAGCAGAGAGACAAAGCTGACAGACCATAAACAGGAACTTTGATTCTCACTCTTGACATTCACATGGCCTCATCAGTGCACAACAGATCATATTATACACCCAAAACCCCAGAAAAGGGAAATTTGATGTCACGGCACCTTTAAGTATGATTGGCGTTTATCCGATTTACAAAGTGTAAAAGAGCAGGGACAGCTTTTGTTGAAATGGCCCGGAAAAGGAAACGCCTAGATTCTGGAAAGTTCCGGAAAGTTCCGGAAAGTTTCGGAAAGCGTGATAATCCCCTATAATAACAATAATAATAATAGTATTAATAATAATAATACATTGCATTTATAGGTGCCTTTCAGGCCCTTGACATATTTAACAATAAAAAGGAATTAGGATTAAGAAAGAAGTGAGAACCCAAAGCATAGATGTGAATTAACCACTTCCAAGGACAGCATCAATGGGGAGGTTGTAATAATATTTATTTATACCCCATCTAAAAAAAAAGAGAAGAAGTTTCCATTTTTTTATTTGTTTTTAATTCCTGACAAGGCAAAGACTTGAAGTTTGTATATTTGAGGTTGGACATTTATCAGATTGCTATTCTTTATGTTGCACCTCAACATTCTGTCTGGCAGACGTTTCTACTCCAGTACAGTAAAAGTTTGTGTAATTGGCATCAACAACAATGCAAACTTGTCCGGCTGAGCTGCTGCTTTCATGGTCCACCAGTGACGACTGACGCAGCTCTCATCTGACCATGAAGTCAGACGGTAGACAGACGCAGTCCATCCCAACGAGCTGACTGATTCATCACCTGCCACAGGAACTGCAAGCTTTTATTTGTACCCACCAAACTGAATTCAAGGGATGGTGGGCATAACTTAGAGCTCTGAATGGCAACATTAAAAAGTGATTGAAGTTTAACTCTTTGTTGCAGTTAGCCGTGACATCAAGTTGATGAAACAAAACATTTTGTCTTACAATTACACTGACTGACTGCACTCACAGTGTCAGCGGTTGTTCTGGACTAACTCACCCCACTATCTCACCAACAACCTTAAATAAAATACTTGGATTAGACAAATAAATCCAGTCTACTTATTTTAAGTAATAGTCCTGTTTAAGAAGATTAAATGTCTTTATGTCAACAATGAAGTGATCTCAGAATGTGGAAATTCGACAGCCGCAGTCTTTAAGCCTGTCTGAATATTTATGATAAATCCAGAGTCTGTGAGGATGAACTGTGTGGACACTGAGTACGTCCATCGTCTCATAAAGCCATTAATAGTGAGGGCCATAAAATAATAAAGGACCAAAGTTAACACTGTTCACAAGTACTTCCCTTCACACGAAACAAAGTCCTGAAAAGACTGTGGGTAGCATTGAATGTGAGTGTGCAATCAATACTAACTAATTACTTTGTTAAATGAGCAACAATGATAGTGTAACAATAACTTGATCAGGGTTAGAAAAGCACCATGATTGTTTGTCAATAGTGGATGCTGTTTTCATCCTTCATGTCCCATGAGTCCAAGAGGCTGAAATCTACTCTGCAAATGACTGAATATTCTCAGTAAATAAAGGCTTTCACCTTTATTGGCTCCAGCCCCCCCCCCCCCCCCCCCCCCCAAAGAAACACACAGTGTAGAAAATAGATGGCTGGAAAAATAAAGGTCATTCTGACCTGCATGAGGAAAAATCCATTTGGTTGTTTTGCAAATGAAGTAAGTCTCCACAAATCCCCGGCAGCATAGCAACAATCTCCATGCAATCTGAAGAACTTCATTTTAGTTTGAGGATGCTGGTTTGCTGAGCAGTTTTCTCTCCGCTCAATGTCTCTCTTTGATGGGAATTAATCACAGACCTCCTGAGGAGTCTCTGACTATTGGGACAAAAACTCCCATCATAGCAGAAGTGGTTGTGGATAAACTTCCTAAAAGCCGGGAGCCTGAGCACCACCTGCTCTGTTTGAGCTTCTGAGATCTTACCGGATCAGGTCCAGCAGAGCGTCGGCAGAACTCATGATATGCTTGCCGCTGTCCTCGGAGTCTTCTTTCTGGGCGGCACCGCCTGGGTGGATGATGGACACCATGATGATCCCCACTATCACAGCCACAAAGGTGGTCCACAGATAATACGACACCGTGATGAGACCCAGCCGACTGGAACATTTGGCATCGAGCGCCGCCAGTCCTGACATCAGACTGGAGAAAGATCAGAGGTTTAGACAAAACAGACTTCAGAGGACAGCTGGTTCTGGTTTCTGATCAAGATAAGAACAACCACGAATTCATGGATGGATGGATGGATGGATGGATGGATGGATGAATGGATGGATGGATGGATGGATGGATGGATGGATGGATGGATGGATGGATGGATGGATGGATGGATGGATGGATGGATGGATGGATGGATGGATGGATGGATGAATGGATGGATGGATGGATGGATGGATGGATGGATGGATGGATGAATGGATGGATGGATGGATGAATGGATGGATGGATGGATGGATGGATGGATGAATGGATGGATGGACCTCTTGTTGAAAGAAACCTTCTAAGCACGAACACCTACATCAGACATTGAGAAGCTGAGTGCAGATGGGGGTCTACAATCGGTTTATTTAAATGATTTCAACTAATTTAGCAACATCACTCCATCATTTTTGAAAAAAATGATATAAAATAAAATTTTAAAAAACCAGTCATGTAGAAGTATTTTATTTGTAGGTATTACTAATAAACATTTTTAAAAGTTTTAACTTGTACTTTTTATGAAAAACAAGTGACTTACCCTCATTAGATCTGTGAGCGGTAAAGAACACTGTTGCACTCAATATTCATTCAAATCATTAGTAATGGAGTTAAAGATGAGATATAAACACTGTTTGAAAGGATTTTTGTTGTTGTTTTCTGACATTTTTGCATCCTTAAACATGCCCTGGGTCAAAGTGACTCGGGAACATTATTGTTGTTACTCAGAAACATAACAGAAGGGTTAAAAAAATGATAAAATGTCATTTTGATGTCAAATCTTCGGCTAATTTACAGCTGCTGATTCAGAGGATCAACATGTTTTATTTTCTGCATATGGCAAAAAAGAAAAAAAAAAAGCCTGCGGTTTCTAAAGGAATTTAGTTTTTTTTCACACACACACACATGCAGATGTCACAGGATGTAAAACACTGCCTTTGGTTTTAGTTGTGTGATCAGATCTGTTTAGTGTGTATTGTGAGCGCTATGAAGCAATGAACAACTTTTTTGTGTATTCTGTGCTGCCTTGTTGTTTTTAGAGGGAAGAGGTTTTCTCCTGCAACCCTTCCAAACCAGTCATACTGGTTCTGTCTTATTCTAACTGGATTGTCATGAACTCAAAGATTTAACATGCTAACTGAGATCTGGGTTTCCTTGGACTTGGACCTGCTGGGACGTCCACTCCTGGAAAATTGACACCTGTCTCCAGTTTTTGTAGAGATGCACAATATTGGAATTTTGGCCGATATCCGATATGCCGATATTTTAAAATTCATGTGGCTGATAACTGATATTGATACCGATATTAAAGCTGAAAAAAATAAGCAGTCATTGCAAATGGAAGTTTTTTTTATCCGTTTCCGTAACCTGATCTCAAAAATATGTTTTACTCATATACGCGTCCCCGACACGTAACTGCTTCAAATTACGTGTCACTGACATGTAAAGCTGCGCAATGTTAAGTCAATGGGGAAGCTTTTCGTGTCCCCAGACACGAATTTTTCTGCTTCAAATTATGTGCTGCTGACATGTAAAACTGTGAAATGTAAAATCAACAAGTCCTCTAAAAAAATCACACCCGTATTAGGTCATTTGTGCACAAAAATACAGACTATATAACATTTTTAATATCCACTCAGTTGCGATCCACAGCTCTTCTCATTTTGACGTAGCCTAAATCCTTTTAGGCTTTTTGGCTGTATGTTGCCTGGAGAAACCTGGAATCGATCTCCCCAACTTCTGCATGACGGACACCTGCTCCGTGTCTTAGTCTATTCCTCAAGAGCTGCTGGCATGCAACCTGGCTCATTACGTCTGCAAAGCTGAATGACAGTGCATGAAGTCATTCAGATGATGTTGGGGAAGAAATGCCTCTAACAGGTGCATGACAGCAGCTTTTGAGGTTTTTGAAGAAGAAGTTTTGTTTTGTTTTTTAGACTTTAGAAACAGCAGGCTGATCATTTAAATATTAGTGCGGTTGCCGATACCGATAGGAGGTCGATTATATTGTGCATCTAGTTTTTTGCACATGTAAATAATCTTCTCTGTAGTAGGGTTGCACCGATTGTGAAAATCTGGGCCGATACCGATGTTTAACATAACAACTTGGCCGATGGCCGATGTTTTCTATTTTTATTTATTACTTCCTTTGTGCCACAGAAATTTACAAGTCTTTCAGCTCTTCATCAGTCTGTCCTTGAATGAGCACAAAATCAATCAGACCAATTTATGAAACAGAAACAACCTTTAATGTCACTTTGCGGTTGACATTAGTTATAACAAGCTCTTTTCTGAAAACTTTTCAAAAACCTGGGACTGATAATCACTAAAAAGAATGCTTCAGTATATTGCCCAACAAAATTGAGTGGTTTTAGCCTAATAAACAAAAATGTACTCAGTGAGAAGATTTTTCATGGCCCAATAAAAAATATTTGTGGAGCATGTACTGCAAACTGCGTAACGCTGATCTTTTTCTGAAACGGTAAAATATTGCCACACGACCGCCGCCATCTTCGTTTCTCTACTGAGGAAAGTGCGTGGATGCCTTCTACCAGTATCTCCCCCCACCCGCCCAAAAAAGAGGGGGAAAAATAGTTTTTCTTAAGAACAGTGTTGATGACACATGTAAATCATTATGCATATATATATATATATATATATATATATATATATATATAGGCTATATAATAATCGGCCACTGCCATCGGCAAATGTCATTTCTATTTGCCGATGGCCGATGGCAGTTAACAAGGCAAACATCGGCCGATACCGATGTCCAGCCGATGCATCGGTGCATCCCTACTCTGTAGTATGATGGACTCCAGATACAGGGAGTGCAGAATAATTAGGCAAATGAGTATTTTGACCACATCATCCTCTTTATGCATGTTGTCTTACTCCAAGCTGTATAGGCCGAAAGCCTACGACCAATTACGTATATCAGGTGATGTGCATCTCTGTAATGAGAAGGGGGTGTGGTCTAATGACATCAACACCCTATATCAGCTGTATTTGGCAAACATAATTATTGGGCAACTTCCTTTCCTTTGGCAAAATGGCTCATAGAGCGACTTGACAGGCTCCGAAAAGTCAAAAATAGTGAGATATCTTGCAGAGGGATGCAGCACTCTTAAAATTGCCAAGCTTCTGAAGCGTGATCATCCAACAATCAAGCGTTTCCTTAAAAATAGTCAACAGGGTCGCAAGAAATATGTGGAAAAACCAAGGCGCAAAATAACTGCCCATGAAATGAGAAAAGTCAAGCATGCAGCTGCCAAGATGCCACTTGCCAGTAGTTTTGCCATATTTCAGGGCTGCAACCTTTGACAGTCGGTCATGCTCCAACTTCACTTCTTCTATAATTAATTCATGATCAGTGTATTTATTAGGGGTGGGACTTTAATGCATTAATTATGATAAGATTAGTGCGTTAAAATTTTTAACGCATTTAATTGCAGTTGTCATGGCCGATTTTCTGCTACACCTGACTATGCTGACGGACACGGCAAACTCTGTGGCTTTGTTGCTATATTTAGAGATTCAAACACCTCTCATGAATTTTTTTTTGTAAAAAAAAACTGGCAAAAAGTCTACCAAGATTTTCTGGTGTAACTGTTTATTTGCTTCTGTTAGCTGAGGGGTGCTACCACAGGCCCCTCCCCCGTCTCAAACACACACTAAAGGCTGGAGGAAGCATCAGCTGTACATAACTATTGACCGAACATTAACCGCTGAATATGGTGCCAGTTATAGCGGATCCTGTTCTCACTACAGCTGTTCCAGTGTCAACAAACACATGTGGCAAATAATTTTCCACATTGACCCATTTCTAACCAGCCAGCATTCCTGGTTTATTCAGGAGCATCCTCTCATTAACCAGCGTAGGCCCCGCCCATCAAGTGCACTTGACTTCGCAAGCAAAACTTTGCGTGCGATTTGCAACCAAAAGTTTTTAACTTTAAAAGCAAAGAAGACTGATTTGCCCTCATAGGTGAGGGTAGGAACGTAGATGGACGGTAAATCGAGAGCTTCGACTTCTGGCTCAGCTCCTTCTTCACCACGACGGGCCGATGCAGAGTCCTCATCACTGCAGACGCCGCACCGATCCGTCTGTCCGTCTCCCGTTCCATTTTCACTCACTCGTGAACAAGACCCCGAGATACTTAAACTCCTCCACCTGGGGCAGGACCTCACTCCCGACCCGGAGAGGACACTCCACCCTTTTCCGGGCGAGGACCATGGTCTCGGATTTGGAGGTGCTGATTCTTCATCCCGGCCGCTTCACACTCGGCTGCAAATCGCTCCAGCGAGAGCTGGAGATCACGGCCCGATGACACCAACAGAACCACGTCATCTGCAAACAGCAGAGACCCGATCCTGAGACCACCAAACCGGATACCCTCAACACCTCGGCTGCGCCTAGAAATCCTGTCCATAAAGGTTATTAACAGGACCGGCGACAAAGAGCAGCCCTGGCGGAGTCCAACTCTCACTGGGAATGGATTCGAACTACAGCCGGAAATGCGGACCAAGCTCTGGCACCGGTCGTACAGGGACCGGACAGCTCGAACAAGGGGATCCAGCACCCCGTACTCCCGGAGCACCCCCCACAGGAATCCCCTGGGGACACGATCGAACGCCTTCTCCAAGTCCACAAAGCACATGTAGACTGGTTGGGCGAACTCCCATGCCCCCTCCAGGATCCTGAAGAGGGTGTAGAGCTGGTCCACTGTTCCACGACCAGGACGAAAACCACACTGCTCCTCCTCAATCCGAGGTTCGACTATCCGACGGACCCTCCTCTCCAGCACCCCTGAATAGACTTTACCAGGGGGGCTGAGAAGTGTGATCCCCCTGAAGTTGGAACACACCCTCCCATCCCCCTTTTTGAATAGGGGGACCACCACCCCAGTCTGCCAGTCCAGAGGTACTGCCCCCGATGTCCAAGCGATGCTGCAGAGGCGTATCAGCCAAGACAGCCCCACAGCATCCAGAGCCTTAAGAAACTCTGGGCGGATCTCATCCACCCCAGGGGCCCGGCCACCGAGGAGCTTTTTGACTACCTCTGCGACCTCAGCCGAGAATAAGTAAAACATTTGTTTTTAATTTCAAACATTATTTTTGATTAAAGTTGAAGAAATATTCTGTTTCATATTTGTATTTTTCAATTGCAACCTGTTTTGTTTTGATCTCAAAGAATTTTTTTTTGATTGCCACTTACTTTTTTTGCTCTCAAATCTCTTTTTTGGTGTCAGATCTATTTTATTTGATTAAGCGATAAAGAAACAAAATACTCTCCATAACAGGTTTTCGTTTTCCCCCAACTTTCATATAATGGAGTTCATCAGCACCCGATCCAAAAAGGTCCATAAAAGTCCACAAAAACGTGTCAATATTCCTCCATACTGCTCGTCCAATGTAATCCAAGTGTCCTGAGTGGGTAGCGTCTATAATTTACTCCAGACGACATCA
>JALJCO010003980.1:0-17163 GCA_023101725.1 Atherinomorus stipes | reverse complement strand
AAAGGACAGTCACACACAGGTGGACAGCAGCAAAGGACAGTCACACACACAGGTGGACAGCAGTAAAGGACACAGACACAGGTGGACAGCAGTGAAGGACAGTCACACACAGGTGGACAGCAGTGAAGGACAGTCACACACAGGTGGACAGCAGTGAAGGACAGTCACACACAGGTGGACAGCAGTGAAGGACAGTCACACACAGGTGGACAGCAGTAAAGGACAGTCACACACAGGTGGACAGCAGTAAAGGACAGTCACACACAGAATGGACAGCAGTAAAGGACAGTCACACACAGGTGGACAGCAGTAAAGGACAGTCACACACAGGTGGACAGTAGTAAAGGACAGTCACACACAGATGGACAGCAGTAAAGGACAGTCACACACAGGTGGACAGCAGTAAAGGACACAGACACAGGTGGACAGCAGTAAAGGACAGTCACACACAGGTGGACAGTAGTAAAGGACAGTCACACACAGATGGACAGCAGTAAAGGACAGTCACACACAGGTGGACAGTAGTAAAGGACACAGACACACAGGTGGACAGCAGGAAGGACAGTCACACACAGGTGGACAGCAATAAAGGACAGTCACACACAGATGGACAGCAGTAAAGGACAGTCACACACAGGTGGACAGCAGTAAAGGACACAGACACAGGTGGACAGCAGTGAAGGACAGTCACACACAGGTGGACAGCAGTAAAGGACAGTCACACACAGGTGGACAGCAGTAAAGGACACAGACACAGGTGGACAGCAGTAAAGGACAGTCACACACAGGTGGACAGCAGTAAAGGACACAGACACAGGTGGACAGCAGTGAAGGACAGTCACACACAGGTGGACAGCAGTAAAGGACAGTCACACACAGGTGGACAGCAGTAAAGGACACACACACAGGTGGACAGCAGTAAAGGACACAGACACAGGTGGACAGCAGTGAAGGACAGTCACACACAGGTGGACAGCAGTAAAGGACAGTCACACACAGGTGGACAGCAGTAAAGGACACACACACAGGTGGACAGCAGTAAAGGACAGTCACACACAGGTGGACAGCAGTAAAGGACACAGACACAGGTGGACAGCAGTGAAGGACAGTCACACACAGGTGGACAGCAGTGAAGGACACACACACAGGTGGACAGCAGTGAAGGACAGTCACACACAGGTGGACAGCAGTAAAGGACACAGACACAGGTGGACAGCAGTGAAGGACAGTCACACACAGGTGGACAGCAGTAAAGGACACACACACAGGTGGACAGCAGTAAAGGACACAGACACAGGTGGACAGCAGTAAAGGACACAGACACAGGTGGACAGCAGTAAAGGACACAGACACAGGTGGACAGCAGTAAAGGACAGTCACACAGATTAAAGGCTTATAGACGCTGTTTCTTTCAACAATTTCTGCAATATTTTATGAAATTAGGTTCATCACCTCAATTAAAAGCTTTAAATCTATAAATCTTATTCAATCAGCTGTGAAAGTAACGGGGCTGAAAAACGTCCTCCAATCATCTCTGATTCCTGAACTTTTTCATTTGTCTGCTGGCTCGTCAATCACTTTTACTACCACAGTAAGAACGTGTGATAGATGTGACTGATCAATGAGAGTGATCGATTAGTGAGTAATGCTGCGACCTGGAAGCTGCGCTGACGTTTACAGCAGGTAGCTAGCATCATTCTGCTAGCAGTTAGCCACGTTCAGACGACATCTGTTTACTTACGTTTGTGACATGACTGCACTCTAAAAAGAATATTTGAGCTTCGTTGATATGAAAGAAGTTTTCATTGATCTGATGTAATTATATTGTTTGGTGATGGAATCTGATTTTTTTTAGTCAAATCAACCAACCCCCCCCCCCCCCCCCCCAAAAAAACACTCTAATCTGACTTTTTTTTTACTTTCACTGGCACGGAGAGCAAAAGGGGAGGGACTATTTTAAAAATTCAACGCATCTGAACCACAAAGGCTCATGGGAAATGCAGATTCAGCAGAAGTTTAGTCTTTAAAGGTGCCATGACATCAAATTTCACTTTTCTGGGGTTTTGGGTGTATAATATGATCTGTTGTGCACTGATGAGTTCATGTGAATGTCAGAGTGAGAATCAAAGTTCCTGTTTATGGTCTGTCAGCTTTGTCTCTCTGCTCAGAAACAGTTGAATCAGACAGCAGCTTATCATTCTACGTAGTTCCATCATTCTACGTAGTTCTATCATTCTACGTAGTTCCATCATTCTACATAGTTCTATCATTCTACGTAGTTCTATCATTCTATGTAGTTCTATCATTCTATGTAGTTCCATCATTCTATGTAGTTCCATCATTCTATGTAGTTCCATCATTCTACGTAGTTCTATCATTCTACGTAGTTCTATCATTCTACGTAGTTCCATCATTCTACGTAGTTCTATCATTCTACGTAGTTCCATCATTCTACGTAGTTCCATCATTCTACGTAGTTCTATCATTCTACGTAGTTCTATCATTCTACGTAGTTCTATCATTCTATGTAGTTCTATCATTCTACGTAGTTCCATCATTCTACGTAGTTCTATCATTCTACGTAGTTCTATCATTCTACGTAGTTCCATCATTCTACGTAGTTCCATCATTCTACGTAGTTCCATCATTCTATGTAGTTCCATCATTCTACGTAGTTCTATCATTCTACGTAGTTCTATCATTCTATGTAGTTCTATCATTCTACGTAGTTCTATCATTCTACGTAGTTCCATCATTCTACGTAGTTCCATCATTCTACGTAGTTCCATCATTCTACGTAGTTCTATCATTCTACGTAGTTCCATCATTCTACGTAGTTCCATCATTCTACGTAGTTCCATCATTCTACGTAGTTCCATCATTCTACGTAGTTCTATCATTCTACGTAGTTCTATCATTCTACGTAGTTCCATCATTCTACGTAGTTCCATCATTCTACGTAGTTTCATCATTCTACGTAGTTCCATCATTCTACGTAGTTCCAACATTCTACGTAGTTCTATCATTCTACGTAGTTCCATCATTCTACGTAGTTCTATCATTCTACGTAGTTCTATCATTCTACGTAGTTTCATCATTCTACGTAGTTCCATCATTCTTTGTAGTTCCATCATTCTACGTAATTTAATTGCTCCAATAAGAGCACACTATTAAGTAAACAGCCCCCCCCCCCCCCCCCCCTCCCCTCCCTGTCTGATTCAGCTTCGTGTATGGAGCTAGTAGTAACTTCTGTGCAGTCAGGTCTGGGTTTTCAAACAAATGGATTTAAAAGAAAACTTCTGCAGCAACACTGAGGGAGGGGGCCACAACCTTGTCATTACCTGTAAGTTTATTTATTTTCTAAATGCTGTCTTGTCTGATAATCGTAGCTCACTATCTGAACTGCCCATGTTGCTAGCAGTTAGCCTTTAGCAAACTCCGACCGCAGCTTGACCTAGATTCTCCAAATAAGGTCATAGCGAAATAAGGTGTAGCCAATCAAAATGAAGTCAACGTGGTCTCCGGGTAAAGCTGCATATCATCACCGGACCCAACTGTATTACTGAGGAAGTGAGGTCTGGCGTTTTAAAACAATACTCCGCTGTAAAAAATGCTGTTTTTTTCTTTGGAGTATTTACATATAAAGTAATGCCAACAACATAAACTTAATTAAAGAGGTTCTGTAAAAGAGGTCAAAGTAGCAAAACTCAACAACTGCCAACAGACTGAAACAAGCTGACCTGAACTGAGCATAATAGGGGATTATCACGCTTACCGGAAGTTCACAGTATTTGGGCACTTCCTCTTCCGGGCCATGTTAACGACAGCCGTTCCTGCTCTGTTATACTGTTTAAATCGTATAAACTCCAAACATACTTAAGTTTTCATTCTAAACTGAAATGATACTGGATCAAAAGCTGGATCAAAGCGATCGATTCGCCGCGGTGAAGGGCCGAACTTTATAATAAAACACACGTTTGTTTGTCGCCGGTGGGGCACGACACCGGCACTTCACAGCATGCTAGCATTAGCCAGCTAGCGTTTACTGACGTGCTTAACATTGTGCGTCTTAAAACACACAAACATCTGAAAATCGGGTCTGTACCCCCCCGTTTCCAGTGGAACAACTGGGGACTGCCAAGAAAGGAGACGCTTTCAGATGCTTGTGTGTTTTCAGCCGCACAAAGTTAGGCATGTTATAGAGCTGGCTAATGCTAACCTGCTAACACGACTGTGCAGACTGCCGGCCACAAACAAACGTGTGTCGTTTTATTATAAAGTTCGGTCCTTCACCGCGGCGAATCGGTCGTTTTGATCCACTTCTTCCTCAGCATCACTTCAGTCTGGAATGAAAACTTGGCATTGGTGTTTATCCGATTTACAAAGTTTAACAGAGTAGTAGCTGGCGGACTACTGTTAGCAGGTTAGCATTAGCCAGCTCGATGACGTGCCTAACTTTGTGCGGCTGAAAACACACAAGCATCTGAAAGCGTCTCCTGTCTTGGCAGTCCCCAGTTGTTCCACTGGAAACGGGGGGGTACAGACCCGATTTTCAGATGTTTGTGTGTTTTAAGACGCACAATGTTAAGCACGTCAGTAAACGCTAGCTGGCTAATGCTAGCATGCTGTGAAGTGCCGGTGTCGTGCCCCACCGGGGACAAACAAACGTGTGTTTTATTATAAAGTTCGGCCCTTCACCGCGGCGAATCGATCGCTTTGATCCAGCTTTTGATCCAGTATCACTTCAGTCTGGAATGAAAACTTAAGTATGTTTGTAGTTTATCCGATTTAAACAGTATAACAGAGCAGGAACGGCTGTCGTTAACATGGCCCGGAAGAGGAAGTGTCCAAATACCGGGAAGTTCCGGTAAGCGTGATAATCCCCGATGAGGTGAAAGGGTAGCAGCTGATCAGCCCACAAAAGAAACAGAATGTAAAAGCATCCAAACATCTGCACCGAATAAAGAAAGGCTGCATCACACCAGGACCATCCGGGACCTCGGTCCAACTGCGCGGAGATTTCTGAACAATTTCACACCAGTTTGCTTCGGTTTGCGTTGGTGCTGCATTCACCGAAGCGACCGAACCGCCTGGTTAAACCACAACTGCTCGCTAGGGGGCGACGCTCCCCAATACAGCCACTGATGATGATGAAGAAGAGGAAGAACAAACGCGGACTCTGTGATTAAAGTGGAAATCTTTCTGCGTCTTCTTCCTAAGCTACTGCATCTGTCTGATTTCACCTCGGCTTCTTCAAACACGCTGTTGCTTTGTTTCCCTCCGACCCAAACAATCATCTACCTCCCTCTTTTTCTTCTTCTGCTTTATTGCGGTCGACAAACATCACTTCCATTAGGTGCGCTGGATAGTCTGAGAGTGAACCGAGACCCCGGCTTTCAGGGGGAAGTGCAAGAAGTCAAACAAAATACAAAATAAATAAAATCATGACAAAACAGTGGAAACTAAAACGTGTACAGAGGAGCAGGGACAGGATGAAAATATGCAGACCGGGTGATATTACTGATGTGGGCGAGAAAAGAGAGAGAGACTACCGAGGACACCACCCAGAGTCTTTATTTGAGGGGAGGAAAGAGCTGAGTTGTTGATGCAAATGGAAAACTGTTAGGTTTGGAGACAGTGTGCCGAGTATTTAGTAGTATTTAGTAGTATTTAGTATTTACTGGAACCCCATCAGCTGTTGCTGATGCTGTTGCTATTCTTCCTGGGGATCAAACAAAGATTCATACAAAACAGAAAAGAAAGTTACACTTCCCAAATCAGAAATATGCATAAAATAGAAAATAAAATAAAATAAAGGGGGGGGCAGAAGCTGGACTGAAACTGCTCATAAATGTTCCAGGTATTTATTTTTTTTTTCTTCCAATACAAACTTTGAATAAAAACTCCTGGACGATTATATCTGAGACGAAATGAACATTATTAGTGTGTTTATGAATAGAGATCGACCGATACAGATTTTTTAGGGCCAATGCCAATGTTTTCTCATCAGCCTCAGCAGATACAGCCTGCCGATATTTGGGGCCGATATTGCAGTATCGGTCCTGTATAGTATACCAGCAGCAGGATTCTCATCATTTTTCATATTAAAGTAATTTGACTTTGTGAGCAGCTGATGTTCCTGACTTTACCTGCAGTTTAAATCTGAAGTGATGATGTCATGTCTGTGCTAAATATTTGTCATCTATCTATCTATCTATCTATCTATCTATCTATCTATCTATCTATCTATCTATCTATCTATCTATCTATCTATCTATCTATCTATCTATCTATCTATCTATCTATGTGTGCAGTTACACGTGCAGACCGTTTGCTCCTCCCTTTGAAACGTGTTAAATATAGTTAGTTACCATCAGCAAAATCGCGTTCAGGTTTGATAAATCACTTTGTGAGAGCTAAATTAACACATTTACATTTTCTCCTCCCAACTGCAGCAGAAGTACTACATGGAATAGAGGCGCTATGTCGCACCTTTGAAAGACAGAATCCTTTTTGCACGCTGTTAGTAGATCAGTTTGTACATTTTTTTGCGTGTTCAATGAGACAGATCATGTTTATATACATGCAAATTGTGGAGCTGAGCTGCAGGCCACGCCCCCTGTGGGTGCATCAGGTCTCCCAGCCTACAGGCAGCAGGTTACGCCCCCTGTGGGTGCATCAGGTCTCCCAGCCTACAGGCAGCAGGTTGAGCTGCAGGCCACGCCCCCTGTGGGTGCATCAGGTCTTCCAGCCTACAGGCAGCAGGTTGAGCTGCAGGCCACGCCCCCTGTGGGTGCATCAGGTCTTCCAGCCTACAGGCAGCAGGTTGAGCTGCAGGCCACGCCCCCTGTGGGTGCATCAGGTCTCCCAGCCTACAGGCAGCAGGTTGAGCTGCAGGCCACGCCCCCTGTGGGTGCATCAGGTCTCCCAGCCTACAGGCAGCAGGTTGAGCTGCAGGCCACGCCCCCTGTGGGTGCATCAGGTCTCCCAGCCTACAGGCAGCAGGTTGAGCTGCAGGCCACGCCCCCTGTGGGTGCATCAGGTCTTCCAGCCTACAGGCAGCAGGTTGGATGCACCTGGTGGACGTAATCAGGGGAGTTTGGAGGCACTGAACAGTGTGAGATGCAGTAGTTGGAAAGTGCTTGCACTGGGATTGTGGTGGACGGTGGACTAATCTATGATCCAGTTCAAATAAAAGTGAAGTGCACTAAAAAAGTCATGTGATTAAAATGCAAGTTAAAAGCTCATATTTTGTGTAAAAAGTACATCAAAAATGTGTATTTTAGGTCCAAGTTTGCAGTAAGCTTTAAGATTTAAATTAAGAAATGTGATTTTGTGTATTTACAGGAGTTAAAAGCTGTTGTTTGTAAGGTTAAAATCATCATTGAACATTGCTTTAAAATGCATTTGGTGTATTTTTGGTGCTTTAAAAAATGAAAATGTGTATTTTCTACTTATTTTTAAGGTTAATCTTTAGTAGTTTCAAATTTAGGATTTGATACAGACTTTTTGGGATATATACTACAAATTTTCTATTTGTGTCTGCATTTTAAGGTTTTTCACCTGTTGCCGATGTGGAAGACTTTCAAAATAAAAGAGAAATGAAAGAGTTGAATCTTGGTCACTGAGTGAAATCCAGTCCGATCTTCTGAAGAAAGCAACTCTTTTCAAGTGAGAAGCACTTGACACAAATCTTTGATTCGATCCAGCCTTTAGACTCTCCCAGGCTTGGACTTTGTTTCTGTGGGTGGACCCCCTGGTTCTGGTGTTGGATCAGAGATCTCAGGATTGTTCTTTTGAGCTGTATTCAGTTCTGGCACCTTTCAGTCCAGGTTGAAGTCAGCTGTGCTCTTTTCTCGCAGATGCTTCTTTAAACTTTCCACATCATCCATGTTCTCCAGGTTCCACTGAGGGTTTTCCCCCCTGTGGTCACTTTAGTCCTGTTTCTACCCACGGGTCTGGATCGGGCCAGGCTGGATTAGATGGGTTTTGGTACGGATGTGTTGGTTTCACAAACTGTCTCCTTACTCTGGAGGCGGAGCATCAACCGGACAGCGCTGCTACGTGATCGTGTGACATCATCGCCGTGCAAAACCTTTTAACCAAAGCACCACAGAGACAAAAACAAAGATGTCACCCTGCTTTGTTTTTACGCCGGGTCACGCGGGAAGTGACAGACTTTTCAGCCAATCAACGGATTGCTGTGTGTTAGCTCCACCTCTTTGGTCCGGATCGGTTAGATCAGTACCCCCACCAACGTAGGCCGGGTCGGATATAAGGGTACCCGTCCCAGGTTTTATCTGTGGAGACGCAAACAACGTGGACCGATCCGACCCAGACCCGCTGGTGGAAACGGGGCTTTTGATGTGCTGCGATGTTTTCTTTTGAAGCTTGTTGCAATTCCTCGATGAGGTCCTTGGACTCCTTCAGCTCCTCTCAAGCGGCAACCTCCGGTGGCCAGCAGTGATGCAACCCGGAAATGGACATTTTCCGTCATCCTCCCTTCATCCGCTAGGGGCTCCAAGAGCGAGCAAATCCCCATAGACTCCCATGTTAAAAACGCCAACTTCACAGCAGAAATAAACAGGTTTACAGCCTGGTTCAAAAAATCATTTTAGGTTTATTAGGTCACGTTTACCTTCATGTCAACTGTGAGGGGGGTGAATTTTTTTATAACTCATTCGTTTAGATGTTATTTATTCTTCAAATTACACATAATTAAGGGCGTGTCCTTATGATTGACATGCGGCAGACCGGAAGCTCCGCCTGCCGACCGGAGGCTCCTAGTTAGCTCCTTCTTTGCTCTTAATAAGGTCTCAGTTTGTTACAGAGTCGCACAACGGCGGTGTTTAGTCAGCGAATTGCAAGTCTAAGCATGTCTTACCTTAACCATGCCGCTTAGGGGGCTTATCTTTGTTAGCTCCTCTTAGTTTCGTGTTAGCTCAGTTAGCGTTTAGCCCACAGTACGTCAGCTGTCAATCATTTGCCCCGCGGCCGCGCTGTGCCCATTTTAGGATTTTCCTGGAGTGACGACGTACGTGACACGGAAAGATGGCGACGGTAAGACACGCCCACCTGGCTTCACATTTCTCTATTCAGAAGAGACCGGAAGCTACGTCCAGTAATTATATACAGTCTATGGCTCCTCTTCAGCGAACCAGATACACTGAAAACCCAGAAAGTAAAGCCACAAGTCTGCTGAGGTTCTTTTTATCGTGCAACACTAAACCAGCAGTAAACATCCGGTCATCAGTCATTTTCTGTACCGCATATCCGGTTCAGGGTCGCGGGGTTACTGGAGCCTATCCCAGCTATCAGCCGCAGTAAACATCCATGAACAATTAATCCTATCAAACACAGCACAATTTAAGAATTTCAAATGGATCTACGCGGTTTTATTTTTTGCGGCCTCATGTAGAAGTTTATTTCTGTCAGCAGTTTGAAAACCTTTGACAGGGACAACAGTTGGACCATCTGGTGGGTGTGAGATTAACTGCTTTTTCTGCTTATGACTCCTAACATGGCTCTATGAAACTATTTCCCAGGCACTCGTACATGACTTAAAATCCACAAAGACAAAACCAGATTGAAGTCTGCAGATCTGCATCCGTCCAGCAAAAAGTAAGTCCTGTAAGTTTAAGAATGTAAATCTGTTCAGTTTATACTAATGCAGATAAACTGACATGCAGAGAATAAAGATTATTAACCAAAGAAAACTATTTGTATAAAAATGAGTCTCTCCTCCACAAACATGGACTGAAACATACTAGGACTGCAGAGTTTATGCTGGATTAACGGATCCAGATTTGAACCTGTATTAATGTGTTATAAAAGACGTAGAGTCTTGCAGTAATCCCAGGATCATATACCATGTTTTTAATTGCAGTTTGGTTTGTCAGCAGCGATGTTTCAGGTGGTCGGTGTGTTTTCATTCCTGGTGGAACAGAGTCCAATAATGATTTAAATGAGGTTGATAGTCTGAATTCTGTCAAACCTTTCCTCCAACATCTGACAGCAGAGCTCATTATTCATCAGTCTGCATTAGCAGAGAGTCTCTGCAGCAGAAGAACAGGACGTTCTGCATGTGTGCCAGCGTATAATGGAAGGAGATCAACAGTGCAGTGAGAACCAAACATGTTTGTGAATAACTCCAGTCACAACACATTCATCCTCACAAACGCATCAAAAGTCCGTGCCGTGACCCCACAGTTGTTGTTTAACTGGTTGCTGAGTTCTTCAAAGCCATCAGCTTAAATTGGAGCTGGAAAGAGTGCTAAATGTACAGTTTCCCAGAGATGGACTGCCCCATAAGTCGCTGAGCAGAACGGTGAAAGCAGTATGGAGGAATACTGACAAGTTTTTGTGGACTTTTATGGACCTTTTGGTTCTGAGCGACAGTCAGACCCATTATGAGAAAGTCATGGATGAGGAGAAGATGAAGGAGCATCTTTCTGTGGGTGTACTGTCCCTTTAACATTATTTTATTTGTGTTTAGGGAAACGTGACAAACCTGCAGGACTGCAGCCCTCGTAGGACCGAACCGAGTTGCCGTAGGTTTTAGACTCTTGTCATCTGGAAGTAAGAGTCTTTGAAGCCCTGCTGCTCGTTCTTGTTGTCAGAACAAGCGTGTGGGGCTTTTCCACTGCCCGTTTTCGTAACCTCCCACACGGCACGCTTTTTTCAGCAGTGACATCACGGCAGTCTCGACCGCGCCTACTCCACCCACTCCCAGGTGGCAGATTACTGCTTCTACTGTTTGGAAACAGTCCAGGTCGTCTTTAGTGTGGTGCTGTACCGCCCTGTACCGCGCTGTTCCGTGCTGTACTGTGCTGTACCGTGCTGTGCTGTACCGTGCTGTACTGTGCTGTACCGTGCTGTACCGTGCTGTACCGTGCTGTAAGGTGCTGTACCGTGCTGTACCGTGCTGTGCTGTACCGTGCTGTACTGTGCTGTACCGTGCTGTACCGTGCTGTACCGTGCTGTAAGGTGCTGTACCGCGCTGTACCGTGCTGTGCTGTACCGTGCTGTACTGTGCTGTACCGTGCTGTACCGTGCTGTACCGTGCTGTAAGGTGCTGTACCGTGCTGTACCGTGCTGTACCGTGCTGTACCGCGCTGTACCGTGCTGCACCGTGCTGTACCGTGTTGTACCATGCTGTACCATGCTGTACCGCCCTGTACCACGCTGTACCGTGCTGTACCGTGCTGTACAGTGCTGTACAGTGCTGTACCGCGCTGTATTGTGCTGTACCGTGCTGTACAGTGCTGTACCGTGCTGTACCGCCCTGTACCGTGCTGTACCGTGCTGTACCGTGCTGTACCGTGCTGTACCGCCCTGTACCGTGCTGTACCGTGCTGTACCGTGCTGTACAGTGCTGTACCGTGCTGTACCGCGCTGTACAGTGCTGTACCGTGCTGTACCGTGCTGTACCGTGCTGTACCGTGCTGTACCGCCCTGTACCGTGCTGTACCGTGCTGTACCGTGCTGTACAGTGCTGTACCGTGCTGTACCGTGCTGTACAGTGCTGTACCGTGCTGTACAGTGCTGTACCGCCCTGTACCGTGCTGTACCGTGCTGTACCGCCCTGTACCGTGCTGTACCGTGCTGTACCGTGCTGTACAGTGCTGTACCGTGCTGTACCGTGCTGTACCGTGCTGTACTGTGCTGTACAGTGCTGTACCGCGCTGTACAGTGCTGTACCGCGCTGTACCGTGCTGTACAGTGCTGTACCGTGCTGTACCGTGCTGTACCGCCCTGTACCGTGCTGTACCGTGCTGTACAGTGCTGTACCGTGCTGTACCGCCCTGTACCGTGCTGTACCGTGCTGTACCGTGCTGTACCGTGCTGTACCGTGCTGTACCGCCCTGTACCGTGCTGTACCGTGCTGTACAGTGCTGTACCGTGCTGTACCGCCCTGTACCGTGCTGTACCGTGCTGTACCGTGCCGTACCGTGCTGTACCGTGCTGTACAGTGCTGTACCGTGCTGTACCGTGCTGTACCGCCCTGTACCGTGCTGTACCGTGCTGTACAGTGCTGTACCGTGCTGTACCGCCCTGTACCGTGCTGTACCGTGCTGTACCGTGCTGTACAGTGCTGTACCGTGCTGTACCGCCCTGTACCGTGCTGTACCGTGCTGTACCGTGCCGTACCGTGCTGTACCGTGCCTGTACCGCCCTGTACCGTGCTGTACCGTGCTGTACCGTGCTGTACAGTGCTGTACCGTGCTGTACCGCGCTGTACAGTGCTGTACCGTGCTGTACAGTGCTGTACAGTGCTGTACCGTGCTGTACCGTGCTGTACAGTGCTGTACCGTGCTGTACCGTGCTGTACAGTGCTGTACCGTGCTGTACCGCGCTGTACAGTGCTGTACAGCGCTGTACAGTGCTGTACCGTGCTGTACAGTGCTGTACCGCCCTGTACCGTGCTGTACCGTGCTGTACCGTGCTGTACAGTGCTGTACCGTGCTGTACCGTGCTGTACCGTGCTGTACCGCCCTGTACCGTGCTGTACCGTGCTGTACAGTGCTGTACCGTGCTGTACCGTGCTGTACAGTGCTGTACCGTGCTGTACCGCGCTGTACAGTGCTGTACCGCGCTGTACAGTGCTGTACCGTGCTGTACAGTGCTGTACCGCCCTGTACCGTGCTGTACCGTGCTGTACCGTGCTGTACCGTGCTGTACCGTGCTGTACCGTGCTGTACCGCGTTGTACCGCGCTGTACCGTGCTGTACCGTGCTGTACAGTGCTGTACCGTGCTGTACCGTGCTGTACCGTGCTGTACCGTGCTGTACCGTGCTGTACAGTGCTGTACCGTGCTGTACCGCGCTGTACCGCCCTGTACCGTGCTGTACCGTGCTGTACCGTGCTGTATCATGCTGTACCGTGCTGTACCGTGCTGTACCGTGCTGTACCGCCCTGTACCGTGCTGCACCGTGCTGTACCGTGCTGCACCGTGCTGTACCGTGCTGCACCGCGCTGTACCGCGCTGTACAGTGCTGTACCGTGCTGTATCGTGCTGTACCGTGCTGTACCGTGCTGTATCGTGCTGTACCGTGCTGTACCGTGCTGTACCGTGCTGTACCGCCCTGTACCGTGCTGTACCGTGCTGTACAGTGCTGTACCGTGCTGTATCGCACTGTACCGTGCTGTACCGCCCTGTACCGTGCTGTACCGTGCTGTATCGCACTGTACCGTGCTGTACCGCCCTGTACCGTGCTGTACCGTGCTGTACCGTGCTGTAACCGTGCTGTACTGCGCTGTACCTTGCTGTACCGCGCTCTACCGTGCTGTACCGTGCTGTACCGTGCTCTACCGTGCTGTACCGTGCTGTACCGCGCTGTACCGTGCTCTACCGTGCTGTACCGTGCTGCACCGTGCTGTACTGTGCTGTACCGTGCTGTACCGCGCTGTACCGTGCTGTACCGTGCTGTACCGTGCTGTACCGTGCTGTACCGTGCTGTACCGCGCTGTACTGTGCTGTACTGTGCTGTACTGTGCTGTACCGTGCTGTACTGCGCTGTATTGTGCTGTACTGTGCTGTACTGTGCTGTACCGTGCTGTACCGCGCTGTATTGTGCTGTACCGTACTGTACTGTGCTGTACTGTGCTGTACCGTGCTGTACCGTGCTGCACCGTGCTGTACCGTGCTGTACCGTGCTGTACCGTGCTGTACCGCGCTGTACCGTGCTGTACCGCGCTGTATTGTGCTGTACCGTGCTGTACTGTGCTGTACTGTGCTGTACCGTGCTGTACCGTGCTGCACCGTGCTGTACCGTGCTGTACCGTGCTGTACCGTGCTGTACCGCGCTGTACCGTGCTGTACCGTGCTGTACCGTGCCCTGTGCAGCTGCAATGGAAAAGGCCCATTAGGGAGGTTTGGCTGAGATTGTCTGTCCCCCCCTGCAAGAAGCTGGACTGGAACGTGGAGGGAAAATGGCAATAATGCAAAATAACCTTTCATCGAATACTTTCTTCAAACACGGCACATTTGTTCGCACACTCGCTTCATGACCAGATCAGTCCGTTTTTCATGCTTCGTGTGTCTTTCATCGCTTCTAAATGGGGAAAGCCTCATGTATAAAAAGTTCTTGTTGACTTTCCGCTTTTCCACCGTGTCCATACATGTGAACAAGATCAGGAGAATTAATGTGTTCAGTTCTGTAAGTCATTTATTATGATTCCAGTTTAATAAGTCTTTTCATAAGCGTTGCTTTGGAAGGCCCGCTGAGCTCCTGCCCCATTGTTCCCCGGTTCATTGTTAGCACTGAGCAATTGTCTGCATTCTCCCAGTGCATCCTTCATCATTAGATTAAAAACGCTCGTACACGAACCCTCCTTCATGACTGTGTCTCGGTTATACCTCAATTTGCCTTTGCTGTTCTGGACTCCCTTTCTACGTCCATCCTTTTGTTGACTGTTGTTTGCTTCTTTATTCCGGAGGGGTTTTAACCGTCAGTGCTGGATGGGGCGGGGCTTTTCTACGGGGTCCTCACACTGTGGTTTATGGCTTTATAAAAGTGAGAGGGGGGATGGTGGCTTTTTAAAGCGTGGTTTCTATCCCTCCTGCCTCGTTAGAAGCACCAGTTCCCTGCTGGCAAACAGGAGGCAGGACCCCAGTTTATCGTTATTCAGTATCTTCTTTAATCTTTCACTGCTGGAACAATTTCCTCACTGTGGAATCAATAAAGTTGCATCTCATCTAATAACTTTTCCACTGACACTTTTTTTCCACTGACAGAAAAAAATAGAAATGTGAAATTTTTGCTTAAAAAAGAAAACCTGAAATGTGACATGGTGATAAGTATTGAGTACTTTGCTCAGTACTGAGTAGAAGTACTTCTGAGCTGGTACAGCCATGAGTCTTCTTGGGAATGATGCAACAATGTTCCACACCTGGATTTGGGATCTTCTGGTTCTTCTTGCAGATCCTCTCCAGTCTCGTCAGGTTGGATGGTGAACGGTGGTGTTCAGCCATTTTCAGGTCTCTGAGCTTATCGCGGCTCTTATAGTCAATGCAGACGTCGGGTCTATTTTTGACGGAGAACGCTCCCAGAACCTGTCGAGATCTGTAGTTCAGATACCAGACAGGAAAGCAGCTACAGGAGCAGTGAAAAGCAGTAAATGTCAAAATAAAAGCCTCCCAGAGATTTTTAATTGCCTGAACTACAGGTACGACCCAAGAAATTAGAATATCCTGACAAAGTCAATGTATTTCTATAATTCAACTAAAAAGGTGCAATTTACATATTGTTTAGATAAATATGTGAATCAATATATTTCCAGCTTTTATTTGTTTGGATGTTGCTGATTAGAAGTTGCAGCTTAAAAAAACCTCAAATTCTAAAACTCACAAAATTAGAATATTGCATGAAATCAATTAGAAAAGGATTTTAAATACAAAAATATGCGTCCTCCTGCAGTAATATCTTGCATGTGTACTTGGTTTGGTCCTCCTGCATTAATGACTCCTTAACCTGCCGTGGCATGGATGCTAGCAGCTTTAACCCGGCGTGGCATGGATGCTAGCAGCTTTAACCCGGCGTGGCATGGATGCTAGCAGCTTTAACCTGGCGTGGCATGGCTGCTACCAGCTTTAACCCGGCGTGGCATGGATGCTAGCAGCTTTAACCCGGTGTGGCATGGATGCTAGCAGCTTTAACCCGGCGTGGCATGGATGCTACCAGCTTTAACCCGGCGTGGCATGGATGCTACCAGCTATAACCCGGCGTGGCATGGATGCTAGCAGCTATAACCCGGCGTGGCATGGATGCTAGCAGCTTTAACCCGGCGTGGCATGGATGCTACCAGCTTTAACCTGGTGTGGCATGGATGCTAGCAGCTATAACCCGGCGTGGCATGGATGCTAGCAGCTTTAACCCGGCGTGGCATGGATGCTACCAGCTTTAACCTGGTGTGGCATGGATGCTAGCAGCTTTAACCCGGCGTGGAATGGATGCTAGCAGCTTTAACCCGGCGTGGAATGGATGCTAGCAGCTTTAACCCGGCGTGGAATGGATGCTAGCAGCTTTAACCCGGCGTGGCATGGATGCTAGCAGCTTTAACCCGGTGTGGCATGGATGCTAGCAGCTTTAACCCGGCGTGGCATGGATGCTACCAGCTATAACCCGGCGGGTGGCATGGATGCTAGCAGCTATAACCCGGCGTGGCATGGATGCTGAGCTTTAACCCGGCGTGGCATGGATGCTACCAGCTTTAACCTGGTGTGGCATGGATGCTAGCAGCTTTAACCCGGCGTGGAATGGATGCTAGCAGCTTTAACCCGGCGTGGAATGGATGCTAGCAGCTTTAACCCGGCGTGGAATGGATGCTAGCAGCTTTAACCCGGCGTGGCATGGATGCTAGCAGCTTTAACCGGGCGTGGCATGGATGCTAGCAGCTATAACCCGGCGTGGCATGGATGCTAGCAGCTTTAACCCGGCGTGGCATGGATGCTACCAGCTTTAACCCGACGTGGCATGGATGCTAGCAGCTTTAACCCGGCGTGGCATGGATGCTAGCAGCTTTAACCCGGCGTGGCATGGATGCTAGCAGCTTTAACCCGGCGTGGCATGGATGCTAGCAGCTTTAACCCGGCGTGGCATGGATGCTAGCAGCTTTAACCCGGCGTGGCATGGATGCTAGCAGCTTTAACCCGGCGTGGCATGAATGCTAGCAGCTTTAACCCGGCGTGGCATGGATGCTAGCAGCTTTAACCCGGCGTGGCATGGATGCTAGCAGCTTTAACCCGGCGTGGCATGAATGCTAGCAGCTTTAACCTGGTAGTGGCATGGATGCTAGCAGCTTTAACCCGGCGTGGCACGGATGCTAGCAGCTTTAACTTAACGGCGTGGCATGGATGCTCGCAGCTATAACCCGGCGTGGCATGGATGCTAGCAGCTTGTGGCATATCTCAGCTGTTATGGAGACCAACGTGCTTCTATCACAGCCTTGAGCTCTTCTTTACTGTTTGCTCTCCTCCTGCTCAGCTTTCTCTGACGATGTCCCACATGTTTTCAATGGGGTTCAGGTCAGCTGGGTTTGCGGGTCAATCCAGCATGGTGATCCATGGTTGTTGAAGCAGGATTTGGTAGTTTTGGCAGTGTGGGCAGGTGCCAAGTCCTGCTGGAAGATGAAGTCTGCATCCCCATACAGCTGGTCCACTGA
>JALJCO010003979.1:120000-218031 GCA_023101725.1 Atherinomorus stipes | reverse complement strand
AGTTAACGTGAGAGACCAGAACCAGCGTAGCATGGCTCAGAGTTAACGTGGGAGACCAGAACCAGTGTAGCATGGCTCAGAGTTAACGTGAAAGACCAGAACCAGCGTAGCATGGCTCAGAGTTAACTTGAGAGACCAGAAGTTAATGTGAGAGACCAGAACCAGCGTAGCATGGCCCAGAGTTAACGTGAGAGCACAGAACCAGCGTAGCATGTGGCTCAGAGTTACGTGGGAGACCAGAACCAGCATAGCATGGCTCAGAGTTAATGTGAGAGACCAGAACCAGCGTAGCATGGCTCAGAGTTAACTTGAGAGACCAGAAGTTAACGTGAGAGACCAGAACCAGCGTAGCATGGCTTAGAGTTACGTGGGGAGGCCAGAACCAGCGTAGCATGGGTCAGAGTAAACGTGGGAGACCAGAACCAGCGTATCATGGCTCAGAGTTAACGTCGGAGACCAAAACCAGCGTAGCATGGCTCAGAGTTAACGTGAGAGACTAGAACCAGCCTAGCATGGCTTAGAGTTAACGTGAGAGACTAGAATCAGCGTAGCATGGCTCAGAGTTAACGTGGGAGACCAGAACCAGCGTAGCATGGGTCAGAGTTAACGTGAGAGACTAGAACCAGCGTAGCATGGGTCAGAGTTAACGTGGGAGACCAGAACTAGCGTAGCATGGCTCCGAGTTAACGTGAGAGACTAGAATCAGCGTAGCATGGCTCAGAGTTAACGTGGAAGACCAGAACCAGCGTAGCATGGGTCAGAGTTAACGTGAGAGACCAGAACTAGCGTAGCATGGCTCAGAGTTAACGTGGGAGACCAGAACCAGCGTAGCATGGCTCAGAGTTAACGTGAGAGACCAGAACCAGCGAAGCATGGGTCAGAGTTAACGTGAGAGACCAGAACCAGCATAGCATGGGTCAGAGTTAACGTGGGAGACCAGTACTAGCGTAGCATGGCTCAGAGTTAACATGAGAGACCAGAACTAGCGTAGCATGGCTCAGAGTTAACGTGAGAGACCAGAACTAGCGTAGCATGGCTCAGAGTTAACGTGAGAGACCAGAACTAGCGTAGCATGGCTCAGAGTTAACGTGAGAGACCAGAACCAGCGTAGCATGGCTCAGAGTTAACGTGAGAGACCATAACCAGCGTGGCATGGCTCAGAGTTAACGTGAGAGATCAGAACCAGCGTAGCATGTCTCAGAGTTAATGTGAGAGACCAGAACCAGCGTAGCATGGCTCAGAGTTAACGTGAGAGATCAGAACCAGCGTTGCATGTCTCAGAGTTAACATGAGAGACCAGAACTAGCGTAGCATGGCTCAGAGTTAACGTGAGAGATCAGAACCAGCGTAGCATGTCTCAGAGTTAACATGAGAGACCAGAACCAGCGTAGCATGGCTCAGAGTTAACATGAGAGACCAAAACCAGCGTAGCATGGGTCAGAGTTAATGTGAGAGACCAGAACCAGCGTAGCATGGCTCAGAGTTAATGTGAGAGACCAGAACCAGCGTAGCATGGCTCAGAGTTAACGTGAGAGATCAGAACCAGCGTAGCATGTCTCAGAGTTAACGTGAGAGACCAGAACTAGCGTAGCATGGCTCAGAGTTAATGTGAGAGATCAGAACCAGCGTAGCATGTCTCAGAGTTAACATGAGAGACCAGAACCAGCGTAGCATGGCTCAGAGTTAATGTGAGAGATCAGAACCAGCGTAGCATGTCTCAGAGTTAACGTGAGAGACCAGAACTAGCGTAGCATGGCTCAGAGTTAACGTGAGAGACCAGAACCAGCGTGGCATGGCTCAGAGTTAACGTGAGAAACCAGAACCAGCGTAGCATGGCTCAGAGTTAACGTGAGAGACCAGAACCAGCGTAGAATGGGTCAGAGTTAACGTGACAGACGCACATTATTCCGTAAAGTTTGCTTTTATAAATCACACCTTTTCCATGGAAACTGGCGTACGCCGGTTTCCGGCCCCGTTTTGTGCGTACGCAATGTTTATAAACGAGAGCCCTGATCATTCAGCAGGAATTTTAACATTTTATCAAATTTAGCAAAAATTGCTGAAAAATTCTGTTTAGTTTGAATGTGAAAGTTGCACCATGACTGAATCCCCACGGTAGAACAACGCTCCATCTATCAGTGATAGTTAATAATTCACACAGGCTGCTGTTCTATCTATCAGTGACTCTACTTCTACACTCGTAGTAGATATGCATCATGATTCTGCACAAGATGTATTTTGATACTGACTATGCATTATAATGATAATAGTAACTGAAACTATTCTCCTCTACAACTACGACTTCTAATGTGACTTTTCATGTAACTAAGTTAAAAATATTTGAATATTTGATCCAGGAAAATAATCACTCAATGACCTATAAATAACCAAAACTGCAAATGTTTTAGCACATCAGATGTTTATATTTAATGAACTTTCCTTTTACAGAAAATTAACATGAAATTTATTGAAGAACATAAGTGGTTCCAGCAATATTTTGCCTCATTTGATTATATTTTATTTATTCATGTTCTGTATTCATTTCAGTCAACATTTCATTATATTTTTATATGACAAAATATTTATATAAATTTTAATATAAACTCATAAAAATTAAAACTAATTTTCCCTTGAACTGAAAAATAAAATTAAAATTTCCACATGTGAAGAAATTCTGACCTCATCATATCTGAGGTCAGATCTGTGAAGTAATATTTTAAATACTTCATATTTAGACATTTAAAACGATTCCAAGCTCTGATGGACCAATCAGAAACTAGAGTTTTTGTTATTGTTTTAAATGCGACATTTAATAATTCACCTCGTGAGCCAGACTGGACCCTCTAGCGGGCCGGTTTTGGCCCCCGGGTCTAAAGTTTGGCACCCCCGTACTACACGATGGTAAACATCACCCTGGAACTACTTTTCAGTTCCAGTGTCATGCTTCTGCCCCACACACCCCCACACCAGGACACCACCACCGCGAACACCCCCCCACACCACCATCACACACACTCCCCCCCTCCCCCTCCCCCCCCCCCCCACACACACACACATGCACCGCCCTACCCTTCCCTCCAACCTGATACACACACACGCACACACACACCTCCCTATACCTCCAACACTCACATGTACTCCCCCACACACATGCACCGCCCCACCCTTCCCTCCAACCCAATACACACACTTCTCCCTCCACCCGCAACACCCACGCACTCCTCCCTCCACCCCACACACATACACCCCCACCTCCCTAAACCCCCAACACTCACATGCACTCCCCCACACACATGCACCGCCCCCACCCTTCCCTCCACCCCACACACATGCACCCCCACCTCCCTATACCTCCAACACCCACATGTACTCCCCCACACACATGCACCGCCCCACCCTTCCCTCCAACCCAATACACACACTTCTCCCTCCACCCGCAACACCCACGCACTCCTCCCTCCACCCCACACACATACACCCCCACCTCCCTAAACCCCCAACACTCACATGCACTCCCCCCACACACATGCACCGCCCCACCCTTCCCTCCACCCCACACACATGCACCCCCACCTCCCTATACCTCCAACACCCACGCACTCCTCCCTCCACCCCACACACATACACCCCCACCTCCCTATACCTCCAACACCCACGCACTCCTCCCTCCACCCCACACACATACACCCCCACCTCCCTATACCTCCAACACCCACGCACTCCCTCCCTCCACCCCACACACATACACCCCCACCTCCCTATACCTCCAACACCCACGCACTCCTCCCTCCACCCCACACACATACACCCCCACCTCCCTAAACCCCCAACACTCACATGCACTCCCCCACACACATGCACCGCCCCCACCCTTCCCTCCAACCCAATACACACACTTCTCCCTCCACCCGCAACACCCACGCACTCCCTCCCTCCACCCCACACACATACACCCCCACCTCCCTATACCTCCAACACCCACGCACTCCTCCCTCCACCCCCCACACATACACCCCCACCTCCCTATACCTCCAACACCCACGCACTCCTCCCCTCCACCCCACACACATACACCCCCACCTCCCTATACCTCCAACACCCACGCACTCCTCCCTCCACCCCACACACACATACACACACACCTCCCTATACCTCCAACACTCACATGCACGCCACCACACACATGCACCGCCCCACCCTTCCCTCCACCCCACACACATGCACCCCCACCTCCCTATACCTCCAACACCCACATGTACTCCCCCACACACATGCACCGCCCCCACCCTTCCCTCCAACCCAATACACACACTTCTCCCTCCACCCGCAACACCCACGCACTCCTCCCTCCACCCCACACACATACACCCCCACCTCCCTATACCTCCAACACCCACGCACTCCTCCCTCCACCCCACACACATACACCCCCACCTCCCTATACCTCCAACACCCACGCACTCCTCCCTCCACCCCACACACATACACCCCCACCTCCCTAAACCCCCAACACTCACATGCACTCCCCCACACACATGCACCGCCCCCACCCTTCCCTCCAACCCAATACACACACTTCTCCCTCCACCCGCAACACCCACGCACTCCTCCCTCCACCCCACACACATGCACCCCCACCTCCCTATACCTCCAACACCCACGCACTCCCTCCCTCCACCCCACACACATACACCCCCACCTCCCTAAACCCCCAACACTCACATGCACTCCCCCACACACATGCACCGCCCCACCCTTCCCTCCACCCCACACACATGCACCCCCACCTCCCTATACCTCCAACACTCACATGCACTCCCCACACACATGCACCACCCTAACCCTCCCTCCACCCCACACACATGCACCCCCACCCTCCCTATACCTCCAACACCCACATGTACTCCCCCACACACATGCACCGCCCCACCCTTCCCTCCAACCTGCTGACACACACACCCCTTCTTCCTCCACCCCCTCGCACACATCCCCACATCAATCCATCCCACCAACACACATGCACACGCCTTCCTCCCCCATCCCCTTTCCTCCAACCACTTACCCACATCTCCCTCCTCCCCCATCCCATATTCCTAACCCCCACGCACACCCTGAGCTTTACACACACACACCTCGCCCCTCCCTCTTACTTCTTCCTCCATACCCACCCTGGACACCCTTCCTCCCTACCCTCCTCCTCCTACACCCCCCCCCCCCCCCCCCCCCCCGACGGTCCTCCCTCCTGTCATTCTCCAACATTAACTCTCTCCAACACCAACCCTGGTACACCTGCATACCAGAGGTGTCAAAAGTAGAAGTAAAAGTAGTTTCAAGTACAAATTCTGCCATGTTTGTGGATCTGCCGGCACATTTAGAACAGCTGTTTTCACTAACGAGCTCATCTACCTGGGGGAGGAGCTAATTAAAGCCAGCTGCTTCAGTGATTGGTTGGAAATTCTACTTTCTACTTCTACCCAATGATGTTTCTGATGTTTCTGATGTTCCTGATGTCTCTGATGCTGCTGATGTTTTTCATGTTTCTCATGTTTCTAATGTGTCTGCTGATGTTTCTGCTGCTGGTTCTGATGTTCCTGATGTTCCTGATGTTTCTCATGTTCCTGATGTCTCTGATGTTCCTGATGTCTCTGATGCTTCTGATGCTTCTGGTGTTTCTCATGTTTCTCATGTTCCTGATGTCTCTGATGTCTCTGATGTTCCTGATGTTCCTGATGTTCCTGATGTTCCTGATGTCTCTGATGCTTCTGATGTTTCTGGTGTTTCTCATGTTTCTCATGTTCCTGATGTCTCTGATGTCTCTGATGTTCCTGATGTTTCTGATGTTTCTCATGTTTCTCATGTTCCTGATGTTCCTGATGTTCCTGATGTTCCTGATGTTTCTCATGTTCCTGATGTTCCTGATGTCTCTGATGCTTCTGATGTTTCTCATGTTTCTCATGTTCCTGATGTTCCTGATGTCTCTGATGCTTCTGATGTCTCTGATGTTCCTGATGTCTCTGATGCCTCTGATGTTCCTGATGTCTCTGACTCTGATGTTCCTTTTCTCATGTTCCTGATGTCTCTGATGTTCCTGATGTCTCTGATGCTTCTGATGTTCCTGATGTTCCTGATGTTTCTCATGTTCCTGATGTTCCTGATGTCTCTGATGCTTCTGATGTTCCTGATGTTTCTCATGTTCCTGATGTTCCTGATGTTCCTGATGTCTCTGATGTTCCTGATGTCTCTGATGCTTCTGATGTTCCTGATGTTCCTGATGTTCCTGATGTCTCTGATACTTCTGATGTTTCTAATGTTTCTCATGTTCCTGATGTTCCTGATGTTTCTCATGTTCCTGATGTTTCTCATGTTCCTGACGTTCCTGATGTCTCTGATGCTGCTGATGTTTCTGCTGATGTTCCTGATGTTCCTGATGTTCCTGACGTTCCTGATGTCTCTGATGCTTCTGATGTTCCTGATGTTCCTGATGTTCCTGATGTCTCTGATACTTCTGATGTTTCTAATGTTTCTCATGTTCCTGATGTTCCTGATGTTTCTCATGTTCCTGATGTTTCTCATGTTCCTGACGTTCCTGATGTCTCTGATGCTGCTGATGTTTCTGCTGATGTTCCTGATGTTCCTGATGTTCCTGACGTTCCTGATGTTCCTGATGTTCCTGATGTCCCTGATGTTCCTGATGTCTCTGATGTTCCTGATGTTCCTGATGTTCCTGATGTCCCTGATGTCTCTGATGTCTCTGATGTTTCTCATGTTTCTCATATTTCTGATGTTCCTGATGTCTCTGATGTTCCTGATGTTTCTGATGTTCCTGATGTCCCTGATGTCTCTGATGTCTCTGATGCTGCTGATGTTCCTGATGTCTCTGATGCTGCTGATGTTTCTGCTGCTGGTTCTGATATTCCTGATGTTCCTGATGTCTCTGATGTTCCTGATGTCTCTGATGCTTCTGATGTTCCTGATGTTCCTGATGTTCCTGATGTCTCTGATACTTCTGATGTTTCTAATGTTTCTCATGTTCCTGATGTTCCTGATGTTTCTCATGTTCCTGATGTTCCTGATGTTTCTCATGTTCCTGACGTTCCTGATGTCTCTGATGCTGCTGATGTTTCTGCTGATGTTCCTGATGTTCCTGATGTTCCTGACGTTCCTGATGTCTCTGATGTCTCTGATGCTTCTGATATTTCTGATGTCCCTGATGTCCCTGATGTTCCTGATGTCTCTGATGTTTCTCATATTTCTGATGTCCCTGATGTTCCTGATGTCTCTGATGTTTCTCATGTTTCTCATATTTCTGATGTCTCTGATGTCCCTGATGTCCCTGATGTCTCTGATGTTTCTCATGTTTCTCATATTTCTGATGTCTCTGATGTTTCTGCTGTTCCTGATGTTTCTGATGTTTCTGATGTTCCTGATGTTTCTCATATTTCTGATATTTCTGATGTTTCTGCTGATGTTTCTGATATTTTTGACGTTCCTGATGTCTCTGATGCTGCTGATGTTTTTCATGTTCCTGATGTTTCTGCTGATGTTTCTGATATTTCTGACGTTCCTGCTGTCTCTGATGTTTCTGCTGATGCTTCTGCTTCATATCTGAACCACAATCTGATCTACTTTCTTCTGACTCGACTTCCTCAGAGATGAGTAGACGATCTGATCTTATCTCCATCTGCTTACCGACAGCCGCTCTTCTCCAGGCTTCCTTTCCCACCACCACCATCGCCGTCACCTCCTTCTGTTCAGATGACCCGAGGTGACCTCTGTGCTGTGGCTCCGCCCCCTGCCGTGACATCACGGCTGCCGTGCGGTCAGCTCTGAGGTTTGAACAGAGGTGGTTTCTATCAGAGCCGTCAGCATCTTCGTCTCTGACCTGGTTTGGCTGAAAGATGAAAGCAGAGATGACGACTGATCCTCTGATAGATCATCAGCTCTGATCCCGTTGCCATGACAACGCCACCAGCGCCGTCAGGAGCAGGAAGGAGGGGGAGACGTTCACATTTACACCCCCCATCTGAATTTACAAAGATGTTCCACATCTGTCCTGAGGCCGGCGTTAGGCATGGAAGGCAAATATCGATGATATCGATACTAACGTTGGTATCAATATCAATCATTAAAGTGTGATAATATCAATACTTCATTGAAAGTCTTGAAAAGCATCAGGATCTTCATAAATACGGAGGAGAAAGTGGTTTTTCTAATCTGGTTTAGCTGGGTGACCAGGTATCTACATCTGACAAATTCAGATTATTATGGGATGGATGGTAATTTTGTTCATGCATGTTGCTTTTTATTGAATTAGAATATTTGCACCCCCACAGCCCAGTGAAGTTAATTTACATTGAGTATATATTCATAAAACACTTGAATTCAGCTACATTCAGCAACATTGTCCTGACTACACTGAAAAAATTAGTTTGAATGAAAAATGAAATGAATGAAAAAATTTATTCTCCCAAGGATTCAGTATTGAAGCCACTTTTTTTTTTTTTTTTTTTTTTTAAAAAAACAAAAAGCGAGCTGTCTTTAGGGGTGCCAGGAATTCTGTATCTCTCCGTCACACAAACTTCGCAGCCTCCCACTAACACACTCTTTATTCTTCACCGTGTTGTGAGGGGGAAGTGTCCTCCATCATCTTCATCAGCTGTGCGCTCTTTTTCGACAGCTCCAGCGGCCCAAGTCTCCCCACACAACCAGCTTCTTATCAGCTGTTTAGTTCTTCAGTCCTATTCTTCTCTCCCCACAACCATTCCCCCCCTCCCCCCCCCTACCCCCGCCCCCCCCCCCCCCCCCCCCCCCCTAGCCACCCTTTGAACACAATTCAATCATGGAACATATTTCCATGTAATTTGATTATGGAAAATGAACGCATTTGACAATTTTTGCTGCCAAAATGTCCTCACTTTGTTGGTTAAAAGCAGTTTTGTATGGTAACGTAGTAAAACTACTTCGTTACTTTACGCAAGTAGTATTTTTTTTATATTTGTACTTTACTACTTCTATTTCTGATAACTTTTACTTCACTACACTTTTTGAAAAAAAATCACTACTTTTACTCCATTACATTTACCTGAGCATCTTAGTTACTAGTTACAAAATAACATGGAACGTAGCAGCCAATGAGAATCTTTGTTTTGTTGTAGTGGGACTAGCAGCTTTGTCCATCCGTCTCTGAAGCTAAACACACCTTTACCTGCCTCAGCAGCAGGTGAACGGCTGTTCAGCATCGCTGGTCTGGTCTTCAGTCCAAGAACCAGACTGATTCTCACCATTTAGAGAAACAACTTCTTTTGAGGTTGAAGAAAAAGTTTTTCAGGGTTCAGTAACGACTGACGGACAGTTCATGTGCTGTCGCACTGCAGTCATTTAAAGTTCAACCGGTCATGTTTTTTGTTTGTTTGCATCACCTCCGAGCACCAAGAGTTCATTAGGAATGATTTTATATTGAATGCACGTGGGTATGAATGTTGGTAGACATGCATGCAGGTCTGTGAGGATGTTTGTGTGTATTTTTCTATACGGTTGGGTTTATGTGAGGAAGTACTGAAGCTCCTTTGCAAATTAAATAAAACTTAAAAACTTATTTAAACAGGAAGAAAGAAAATATTAAACTCAAAGTTCTGATTGTGTTTTATTAACAGTAGTTATTTACAGTGGTTAATAAGTTCCTGACAGTGTAGCAAGTACAGGAACATGCACACATGCACACATGCAGCTGCAGCTGAAAGCAGGCGTGTTTCCGGAAGCTGCAGCAGTGATGGAGGAAGTCTCCCTGCTGATCTGACTCTGATTCAGAGTCTGTTCCTGGATGTAGTCAGAGTTCGTGGTTCAGAAAGCCCCTCCTGCTGCACCGAGGAGTTTCCAGTCACGGCCGCGGTCCTAGAAAGACGACCCCCCCCTGACGGCTGCAGCCCCCCCCCACGGAAACTCTGAACGGTGTGATCGTTTGTAGAAGGGAAGACGTGACATCATCAGCCTTCACCTCCACTTTGATCTGCCGTCTGATTTATTCCCTCTGTTTAATTCATTTAATCAGCCCATGATTTCCTGCTTTGCTTAGTTACCGTTCATTAAACCAGTTACTGTTAGTTACCGTTCATTAAACCAGTTACTGTTAGTTACCGTTCATTAAACCAGTTACTGTTAGTTACCGTTCATTAAACCATTTACCGTTAGTTATTGTTTATTAAACCAGTTACTGTTAGTTACCGTTCATTAAACCAGTTACTGTTAGTTACCGTTCACTAAACCAGTTACTGTTAGTTACCAATCATTAAACCAGTTACTGTTAGTTACCATTCATTAAACCAGTTACTGTTAGTTACCGTTCACTAAACCAGTTACTGTTAGTTACCATTCATTAAACCAGTTACTGTTAGTAACCGTTCACTAAACCAGTTACTGTTAGTTACCGTTCATTAAACCAGTTACTGTTAGTTACCATTTATTAAACCAGTTACTTAGTTACCGTTCATTAAACCAGTTACTGTTAGTAACCGTTCATTAAACCAGTTACTGTTAGTTACCGTTCATTAAACCAGTTACTGTTAGTTACCGTTCATTAAACCAGTTACTGTTAGTTACCGTTCATTAAACCATTTACCGTTAGTTATTGTTTATTAAACCAGTTACTGTTAGTTGCTGTTCATTAAATCAGTTACTGTTAGTTACCGTTCACTAAACCAGTTACTGTTAGTTACCGTTCATTAAACCAGTTACTGTTAGTTACCATTCATTAAACCAGTTACTGTTAGTTACCGTTCACTAAACCAGTTACTGTTAGTTACCGTTCATTAAACCAGTTACTGTTAGTAACCGTTCATTAAACCAGTTACTGTTTAGTTACCGTTCATTAAACCAGTTACTGTTAGTTACCAGTTTATTAAACCAGTTACTGTTAGTTACCGTTCATTAAACCAGTTACTGTTAGTAACCGTTCATTAAACCAGTTACCGTTAGTAACCGTTCATTAAACCAGTTACCTTTAGTTACCGTTCATTAAACCAGTTACTGTTAGTTACCGTTCATTAAACCAGTTACTGTATAGTTACAGTTCATTAAACCAGTTACCGTTAGTTACCGTTCATTAAACCAGTTACTGTTAGTTACCGTTCATTAAACCAGTTACCGTTAGTTACCGTTGATTAAACCAGTTACTGTTAGTTACCGTTCATTAAACCAGTAACCGTTAGTTACCGTTCATTAAACCAGTTACTGTTAGTTACCGTTTATTAAACCAGTTACTGTCAGTTACCGTTCATTAAACCAGTTACTGTTAGTTACCGTTCATTAAACCAGTTACCGTTAGTTACCGTTCATTAAACCAGTTACCGTTAGTAACCGTTTATTAAACCAGTTACTGTTAGTTACCGTTCATTAAACCAGTTACCGTTAGTAACCGTTCATTAAACCAGTTACTGTTAGTTGCTGTTCATTAAACCAGTAACCGTTAGTTACCGTTCATTAAACCAGTTACTGTTAGTTACCATTCATTTAACCAGTTACTAACTGGTTAAATGAATGGTCTACACGTCTAACGTCTACGATTTTCAAGACATCTTGAGACATCTTGAGACGTCTTAAGACGTCTTCGTTTTTCCAAGACATCTTGAGATGTCTTAAGACATCTCAAGACATCTTAAGACCCATGTCTATAGACGCGTCTTATAGACGTCTCAAGACGTCTCAACAGAAGTGTCTTAAGACATCTTGAGACGCGGTGATGGCTGGGTATGTATCGTTAGTTACCGTTCACTAAACCAGTTACCGTTAGTTACCGTTCATTAAACCAGTTACTGTTAGTTACCGTTTATTAAACCAGTTACTGTTAGTTACCGTTTATTAAACCAGTTACTGTTAGTTACCGTTCATTAAACCAGTTACTGTTAGTTACTGTTCATTAAACCAGTTACTGTTAGTTGCTGTTCATTAAATCAGTTACTGTTAGTTACCGTTCACTAAACCAGTTACTGTTAGATACCGTTCATTAAACCAGTTACCGTTAGTTACCATTCATTAAACCAGTTACTGTTAGTAACCGTTCATTAAACCAGTTACCGTTAGTTACCGCTCATTAAACCAGTTACTGTTAGTTACCGTTCATTAAACCAGTTACTGTTAGTTACCATTTATTAAACCAGTTACCGTTAGTTACCGTTCATTAAACCAGTTACTGTTAGTTACCGTTCATTAAACCAGTTACTGTTAGTTACCGTTCATTAAACCAGTTACCGTTAGTTACTGTTCATTAAACCAGTTACTGTTAGTTACCGTTCATTAAACCAGTTACCGTTAGTTACTGTTCATTAAACCAGTTACTGTTAGTAACCGTTCATTAAACCAGTTACCGTTAGTTACCGTTCATTAAACCAGTTACTGTTAGTTACCGTTCATTAAACCAGTTACCGTTAGTTACCGTTCATTAAACCAGTTACCGTTAGTTACTGTTCATTAAATCAGTTACTGTTAGTTACCGTTCATTAAACCAGTAACCGTTAGTTACTGTTCATTAAACCAGTTACCGTAAGTTACCGTTCATTAAACCAGTTACTGTTAGTTACCGTTCATTAAACCAGTTACCGTTAGTTACCGTTCATTAAACCAGTTACTGTTAGTTGCTGTTCATTAAATCAATTACTGTTAGTTACCGTTCACTAAACCAGTTACCGTTAGTTACCGTTCATTAAACCAGTTACATTTAGTTACCATTTATTAAACCAGTTACCGTTAGTTACCGTTCATTAAACCAGTTACTGTTAGTTACCGTTCATTAAACCAGTTACCGTTAGTTACCGTTCATTAAACCAGTTACTGTTAGTTACCGTTCATTAAAGCAGTTACTGTTAGTAACCGTTCATTAAACCAGTTACTGTTAGTTACCGTTCATTAAACCAGTTACTGTTAGTAACCGTTCATTAAACCAGTTACTGTTAGTTACCGTTCATTAAACCAGTTACCGTTAGTTACTGTTCATTAAACCAGTTACTGTTAGTTGCTGTTCATTAAATCAGTTACTGTTAGTTACCGTTCACTAAACCAGTTACTGTTAGTTACCGTTCATTAAACCAGTTACCGTTAGTTACCATTCATTAAACCAGTTACTGTTAGTTACCGTTCATTAAAGCAGCGGTTCTGCACCGTTTCCATGATGGGTCCAGTTTCCAGTCCAAACTGGTCCAGGTTCCAGTCCAAACTGGTCCAGGATCCAGTTTCCAGTCCAATCTGGACCAGGTTCCAGTCCAAACTGGTCCAGTTTCCAGTCCAAACTGGTCCAGGTTCATCTTTAACTCTGTATCAGTGTAATGATCATTTCTGGTTTCTTTCTTTAATAACTAAAGCAAATCCAGCTGCTTTAACAGACTGAACCTGTAAAATGTGGCTGATAAACATGAATAACATCATATAAAATATATTCTGAGATGGTCACAAACACATTTATATCACACGTATAATTCATGGAAGAAAATCAGACTCCTACAAGAACAAATCAGAATTAGGCTATAAACACAAAATCTACAACATTTTACTACAAAAAGAGGAACAACAGAAAAAACTGATGGAAACTGATTTAAAAAGAGATAAAATGCTGCAGTAATAGATCACATTGGAAATAAAAAGGCTCAATTTAAATAATCTGTAAAAACCTGGATTTTATTTGTTTAGACAGAAAATTAAAGCACAAAATTTCATTCAACAATTTATTTATTTAGACTTTTCTTATATTTTTTAAAGAACTTCCAAACATAACAGACATTTTCTGCATCAGCAGCTGATTTTCTCTCTTTTTTCTTATAAATTCTTTCTTTCTAACGAGTGTTAGATGTTTGTTTCTACATGAAGCTGCAGATGCTTCAGAGCTTCTGTCAGTGCAATTTTCCTCAAAATTATTCCTCCAATTAAATAAAATATTGAATTCACAATAGTGATTCAAATAACAAGAAACTAATAATAAATAAAAAATTTACAGAATTAGATTTTAGTAAATCAAATATTGCTTTTGAATTGTGTTTGAATGTAATCATAAAAAAAAATCAATAAAACTGTGCCAGACACATTAGAGCACCTTTCCCATGAACAGTGGACCAACAACTTGTTTTATTTTTTATGTGTTTGTTTTTAATATTTCTGTTGAGCCACAATTCAAAATCAACGTCATGATTTTCATCGAATTTTTATTTATTATCATTTTTGTAAATTAAATCTTATTTCACTGACAGCTGATTTTAATTCCTTTTTTAATTGGAGGGTTTGAACAGTTTTAAGGACGACTGTAAAAAAAAGAAATGTGAATGAGAATGTAGAGGATATTATGGTCTGCCAAACTTACATTTTTCAGTACACATTTGTCATTTATTTGCAGTCATTTCCTGCAATAATAGCAGTAAAAAATGTTGAATTAACAACAATAATTTGTAAAAATTTACAGTGAAAAACTGACAGTTTATCGCCTTATAAATTAGACTGGTAATGTATAACTTATTATGGTCTGTCATGTTGGTAACCGTAACTTCAGCAGCACACAGCTGTTATTTATTCTTGATAGTTTGCTGCAAAAATAAGTTAAATACTGAAAACGGGCAGCTGGTGCGTTATTTTTGCAGCGACAATGTAAAAGACATAATTTACAGAAGAGGATTTGGGCCACTGAAGAAAAATAAAATAAAATTCAGAAAAATGAAAAAGAACATTTAAAAAGAAAAAAAAAAGTTTTTCTTTTTCTTTTAAAATATTCTATTTTATTTGATTTTTTCTTCGGTGGCCCTAATCCTCTTCCATAATGATGATATTAATACTTTAGGGACATTGTAGAAAAGAAAAGGCTAAATTCACAAAAATAATTCAAATAACAAGTAAGTGAAAAAAATAATAATTAATAAAAATTTACTAAATTATGATTTAATAAAGTAAAATATTGATTTGAATTTTGGTTTAAAATAATAATAATAATAATAAAAAAGCTATCACAGACAAATTGGAGCACCTTGCTCATGTTAATGACCCTGAACTGTTTTTACGTGTTTAGATGAGGCGAAAAGAGGAAAAATCAGCTTAAAATTGAAAGAAACCAGAAGGAGCTGGTTGTGAGTCAGATGGAGGAACCTGCATGACACCGTGTGGAGAAACTGAGCATTTCTGCTGGCATCTGGAGTTTGGCTGCGTTTAAAGGCTGATGTGGAATAAGAGCAGCTTTGTGTCCTTAAATGGTGCGCAGCGCTGAGGCAGCTGCAGACGGCTGCAGGAAGTCTGTCAGATGGCTGATAAGCAGCAAGCGGGTCAGAGAGGAGCTGGCAGCGTGGGCCGGGGGGGGGAAAGGCAGCGTGCTGGTGATGATGCTGCAGTCTGGACGACCTGAGTCACACCACAACCGTAAACCAGGTCAGCCTGCAGCTCTGCAGCCTGACGCAGCGCTGCAGGATGCAGCGTCCTCATGTCAGCGCACGATACAGCTTACAGGAGATTTTTCATCAGTTTCACTTTTTATTTAGTTTCTACTTTTCGTTTTTCAATTCTGTTAGTTTTAATTCGTTTTTTTTAACAGGTTTGCTAGTTTTTTATTAGTTTTTTTTTTTTAAAATTAGTTTAGTTTTGATTAGTTTCCGTGTTAGTTTTGGTATTTTTTTTCATAAATTATATGTATTTGTCAGGTGTTACATTCAAAATCATCAGAAAGTCACTCATAGTAGTAGAACAAAGTAAATAGATTAAATAGAAATAGATTTCATATCAACCCAAAAGGCTGATGTATTAAATAAATTTGCAAAGACTAAAACTGAGGAAGTTTCTGCAATAATTTTAGTTAGTTTTAGTTAAAAAAAAAATAAAAATAAATATTCATTTTTACTTCAGTTAACAAAAAAGTTTCTCAATGCTAGTTTTTGTTTTGTCATTAGTTTTAGTTGGTTTACAGCTCAGAGAAAAATGTGAATTTCCGTGGAACTATCAGCTGCAGCAGAAATGTCCCGAACAGGCAGAAAATCCCAGATTTACTTTATTATGATGGATGAAAGTAATCCTCCACATCTTCCACCAGGGAGCGGACAGAGGAATGGGACGTGGCCGTTACCTGCAGAACGCTCACAGTTCAGCATCATCATCTTCACTCTGAAGCCAGACTGAGGTCTACCGTTGTGCTTGGAAGTTCCCATCCCATTAAAGAAAACACTAAATTCACAACAGCAATTCAAATAACAAGAAACTGAAAAAAGTAATAATAAATAAAAATTTACAACATTATGATTTAGTAAATTAAATATTGCTTTTGAATTGTGGTTTGAAATAATAATTAAAAAGAAAAAAAGCAAACGACCAAAACTGTCCCAGACTAATTAAAGCACCTTGCTCATGAACAGTTAAAAGTAGGGATCCATAATATCGGAATTTAGGCCGATATACGATATGCCAATATTTCAAAACTCCTGTGGCTGATAAACGATATCGATACTAATATTAAAACTGAAAAATAAATGATGTAATATTTATTACTTGTGCATAATTAGAAAAATACCTCAACTTGTGTGGGGTGGGAAAAATATCAATACACTGAAATATCTCAATATTTTCATTTGTCAATATCATATTAAGATTAAAAAATGCGGTATTGATCTATTTTGCTAATGAAATCTCATGAAATTTGATCATTCGGTTACAAAATTTCACGAGATTGCGTCAGTGAAAAAGATCGATACCATGTTTTTGAATGTCTACACGGGCGGCTGTGGCTCAGGTGGCAGAGCAGGTTGGCCAACGATCGAAGGATCGGCGGTTTGAATCCCGATCCCCCAGCCATGAGTCGCTGTGTCCTTGGGTAAGACACTTAACCCTCCTTGCCTCCAGTGGGGGCACTGCTGGTGTATGAATGTGTTTGAATGGTTCCGGTGGTGGTGGGAGGGGCCGTAGGCGCGAAACGGCTGCCATGCTTCCGTCAGCCTGCCCCAGGGCAGCTGTGGCTACATACGTAGTTTACCATCACCAAGTACGACTAAGGAGTGAAAGAATAATGGACCTGCTGTAAAGCGCTTTGAGTGCCTTGAAAAGCGCGATATAAATCTAATCCATTATTATTATTATATGATATCTGCACATGAAAATATTGCAATATTTCAGTGTATTGATACTTTTTCCCCACCCCTTATACCCAGTCAAACTTAATGACAGTTGTTTAAGCAAAACTAACAGCGTTGTATCCTAGAACCACCTGAACTTTCTTCTGTCTGAGAAGAGAGAGAGAAAAAACTTCTTCTTCAAAAGTTTTTGAAGAAGTTTTGGGGTTTTTTGGACTTTAGAAACAGCAGCCTGATCGGTTAAATATCGGTGGGGTGGCTGATGTCTGATACTCAGCTTTAAGGCCGATACCGATAGGGGGCCGATTATATCTTCCAACCCCTTAAAAAAGTGTTGAACATGTCAGAAATATATTTTTCTAGTAGAGCTGCTGTCATGAAATTTTCACCAGATGTCGGCAACAACCCAACTAATGCACACATACAAAGAAATGCGAACATTTCTGTCCATAAATGGAGTTATGTGTAATATAGTGAAACAGGGAATAAGTGTTGAACAGATGAAGAAATGGAGACAAAAAGATGTGAAAGCCAAGAAAGCAGCTGGAGTCTGTCAGTATTTAGAAAGTAATCCTGTCCCCTATCAGAGCAAAGTAATATCAGCTGCTTTAGTCCTGATTGATGCTTTAAAGGTTTCTCATCACCAAGGTGTCAGACCAGAAGCATTGCATGATGGGTAAAAGCAAAGAGCAGCCTTATTATTGCAAACACATTGAAGGCATTGGTTCCAGGTGCATTTGTAAACTTGTGAAAGTTCCAGTGAGCACCATTGGGACCATCATCCGGAAGTGGAAAGAACACGGCATGGTCATAAAGCGGCCACGGCCAGGTGCTCCTCACAAGATTTCAGACAGAGGAGTCAGAACAATCATCAGAAAGGTTCTCCAACAGCCCAGGACCACTCGTGGAGAGCTTCAGAAAGACCTGGAACCAGCAGCTACAGTTGTTTCAGAGAAAACAAGAACCGCCATGGCCTTCATGCACGCACACCACGCAAGACTCCATTTCTGAAGAAGAAGCAGGTTGATGCTGGTTTGAAGTTTGCAACACAACATCTGGACAAACCCATGAGATTCTGGGAAACATAGTCTGGATGAGACCAGAACTGAACTCTGCAGATGTCATAAGACACAACATGTTTGGAGGAGAAACGGCACCAAAACACCATAGCAACAGTGAAGTTTGGAGGTGGGAGCATCATGGTGGGGGCTGTTTTTCAGACTTCATATGATTGAAGGAAGAATGAACGGAGGAAAGTAGAGAGACGTTCTGGACCAGAATCAGACCTGAGCAACGTTTTCCACTGGTTTCTGCATACAGGAGGCGTCTGGAAGCTGGAACCACCAACAAAGGTTTTTACACGTAGTAGGAAATAAATATCAGTAAGAGTATTCAATACTTATTCCCTGTTTTACTATATTACACATAACTTCATTCATGGACATAAATGTTAGCATTTCTTCGTATGTGTGCATTAGTTGGGTTGTTGCCGACATCTGGTGAAAATTTCACGTCAACATCTCTATTAGAAATATATTTCTGAGAAACATGTTAACGTGTTTATTACTTTTTCCCAGCTGTACCTGTCAACAGGTGCAGACGTCTGATTGGACGCCACAGAAAACACCTGATTGCAGTGAAGTGCTGCTCAACAACAATCTAGCTTTGGAGCCCCATCATGCTTGTTTACTTCTTTTATTTTTTGTTTGTTTTTGATATTTCTATTGAACCACAATTGAAAATTAATATCATGATTTTCATTTAATTTTTATTCATTGTCACTTTTTTCAATTTCAGCTTATTTCACTGGCAGCTGATTTTAATGGGGGGGGGGGGGGGAACTTATGCAGCCGCACAACCAGTGGATAAAGGATATGATGCAGAACTTAGAACCCCAGAGAGACCCGGGGCCCCCGGGGGCCCCGGAGGAATCCTTGCAAACACACCAGAATGTCAAAATGTCTCCAGTTGCATAAAGTGTTTCACATGAAAGAGAAGAAACTAGATGGTGCAGAGAAATCGTGACGCAGAAGATTGTTCATGTTATCTCCATCTTATCCGATCCGGTTCACACACACGAGCTGAAAGGTACAAGATGAGTTTTGATATGAAACATTCACATTTGGTCATTCAAGAAAACCTTTGAGAGTCGTGCACGTATTTCTGAAGGAACTGATGAACCTGATCAGCCACAGCGAGTATCAGATTCATGTCGTGTTCCTGAAGACACGGCTCTGAAGTAAATAAGCAGTAATGAATAAACCCGCATTGTTGGAGGTAAATATGAAATTTATCAAATCAAATCGGACCGTCTTCTTCTGCTTATCCGGGATCGGGTCTTGGTGGGAGCCGCTTGAGCAGGGAAGCCCAGACTCCCCCCCCCCCCGGCCACACCCACCAGCTCATCCGGGGGATCCCGAGTCATTCCCAGGCCAGCCGGGAGACGTGGTCTGGGTTTTTCTTGGGGTCTTGTCCGGGATGCGACATGCCTGGAACTCCTCACCAGGGAGGCGTCCAGGAGGCATCCTGACCAGATGCCCGAGCCTCCTCATCTGGCTCCTCTCTATACGGAGGAGCAGCAGCTCTACTTTGAGCCCCTCCCGGATGACCGAGCTCCTCCCCCCATCTCTAAGGGAGAGCCCGGCCCCCCTGCGGAGGAAACTCATTTCGGCCGCTTGTACCTGCGATCTGGTTCTTTGGGTCATGACCCACAGCTCATGGCCATAGGTGAGGGGGGGACGTAGATGGACGGTAAATCCAGAGCTTCTCCTTCTTCACCACGACGGACCGATGCAGAGTCTTCATCACTGCAGACGCCGCACCGATCCATCTGTCCATCTCCATCCGTCCCTCAGTCCTGAATAAGACCAGGGATACCTGAACTCCTCCACCTGGGGCAGGACCTCCCCCCGACCCGGAGAGGACACTCCCCCCTTTTCCGGGCGAGGACCATGGTCTCGGATTTGGAGGTGCTGATTCTCATCCCGGCCGCGTCACACTCGGCTGCAAATCGCTCCAGCGAGAGCCGGAGATCACGGCCCGATGACGCCAACAGAACCACATCATCTGCAAACAGCAGAGACCCGATCCTGAGGCCACCAAACCGGATCCTGAGGCCACCAAACCGGATCCCCTCAACACCTCGGCTGGACTAGAAATCCGGTCCATAAAGGTTCTGAACAGGATCGGGGATAAAGGGCAGCCATGGCGGAGTCCAACTCTCACCGGGAATGGATCCGACCTACAGCCGGAAATGCGGACCAAGCTCTGGTACCGGTCGTACAGGGACCGGACAGCTCGAACAAGGGGGTCCGGCACCCCGTACTCCCGGAGACCCCCCCACAGGAATCCCCACAATCCACAAAGCACATGTAGACTGGTTGGGCGAACTCCCATCCCCCCTCCAGGATCCTGAAGAGGGTGTAGAGCTGGTCCACTGTTCCAGGACCAGGACCAGAACCACACACACAAAAAAGTCCTGGGCCTTAAAATGGAGTATCGGACCCCCCCCCCCCCCCCCCCCCCCCCCCCCCCCCCCCCGCCCCCCCCCCCCGATATTTAACCGACAGCCCGCTGTTTCTAACGTCTAAAAAACACCCAAACACTTATTCTTCTGGGTTCTGGACCGAGCCAGTTCTGGACCGACCCAGTTCTGGACTGACTCAGTTCTGGACCGACCCAGTCCTGTACTGACTCAGTTCTGGACCGAGCCAGTTCTGGACCGAGCCAGTTCTGGACCAACCCAGTTCTGGACCGACCCAGTTCTGGACCGATCCAGTTCTGGACCGACCCAGTTCTGGACCGACCCAGTTCTGGATTTTTCAACATCAAACTGAATTTGTGACGCTGAAACTCAAACCTGCTGCGTGAAGCCGGAGTTTTCTGGTTGTGATGTGAAACTGAACCGAGGTTCCAGATCCTGGTTTTCACCCACGTGTGAGATTCTGCTTTTGAAGAAACGAAGTTCGGATGTTTGCAGATCAACTCCACATTTGATGATCTCAGAGTTTGTGTGGAAGCTGCAGACGATGACGTGACCTAGAAAATCTGCTTGGTCTTTACGTGCAGAACCATTTCACCTGCATGTCGGCGTGAAAGTGGGTCGATGTTCAGCCTCGTCATGCATTCAGGTCGCCGTGGTTTACAGAGGAGGATCAAAGATCCGCAGAGGGAAAGACGGGTGGTGACATCATCACAGGAAGAGCCACCGCCGTGCTGATCAGGATAAAATCGGACTCCACCACAACATCAGCAGAGAAGAAGACGATCTGCAACACCTCAACATCCTGATCTCCAGCTGAGCCTCGGGAGCCTTTGCCCAACAAAGACCAGCCCAGACGTGTGAAAGAGCTGCAACCAGCATCATGAGTCCAGCGACCTGCTCCTCCAGAGCGACGGTGAGAGACGCTTTCTGAGACCTGACTTCGCTTTGTACGAAGTTCGGAGACGTGTTTCAAGTTCGGTTAATTTCTGTGAACCAGAGGACGTCCATCAAAAACAAATGTTAAATTAAATTACACTGAGCTAGATTAAATTAAATTAAATTAAATTAAATTAAATTAAATTAAATTGAATTGAATTGAATTGAATTGAATTAAATTGAATTGAATTTGAATTTGAATGAAATGAAATGAAATTGAAGTAAATTGAATAAAACTTAACTTGACTGAACTGAATTAAATTAAATTAAATTAATCAAATTGAACTAAATTAATATAAATTGAGCTTAACTTGACTAAATTAAATTAAATTAAATTAAATTAATCAAATTGAACTAAATTAATATAAATTGAGCTTAACTTGACTAAATTAAATTAAATTAAATTAATCAAATTGAACTAAATTAATATAAATTGAGCTTAACTTGACTAAATTAAATTAAATTGAATTAAATTAAATTAAATTAATCAAATTTAACCTAATTAATATAAATTGAGCTTAACTTGACTAAATTAAATTGAATTAAATTAAATTAAATTAAATTAAATTAAATTAAATTAAATTAAATTAAATTAAATTAAATTAAATTAAATTAAATTAAGATGCGATAAGAACATGAAGACAGATATCAACAACTTAAAGGGGAAGGCCCGTGCAGAGTCTGAAATGTGTATTTGTGATCAAATCAAACTCAGAGTTGTATTACGGAAGCCCAACAGGGTCAATATTAAATACATAATGAAGCCATATGGAGTTTTCTTTTTAAACTGAAAATAGAATAAAACTCCACGCCTCGTTTTGCTATTTGAGGTCCTGCCTGGTTTTCTAAAATAAAAACACAGAAGTTTAACCCTTTAGTTAACATCCAGACATGATAACACCGTTATTTATCCCATCTTCATCATAAACATCACCATCACTACTATGTTGCTAAGAGACCTTTGTTTAGACCTGGACATGATGATGAAGACGCTTCCGTCCAACTTTCCACCAATCAGAGAGCTTAAACTGACAGTAACGTCCAATCAGGAGCAGCCAAAGATCAACAAGTGTGCAGAAAGTTATGTGTGTCTGAAAAGAAGAAAATAATGATCCTCTATGTCTGAAATAAAGAAAGAAGAGCTTTCTGATGATGAGGAGGAGCTGGTTTGTGAGGATAGAAGGTAAAAAGTAGCAGAAATAACTGCAAAAGGAGGAAACATGGAAATAGTTTCTGTGTTTGTTTCAATGCCTGAAAGCCGAGATGGAGAAATGATATGCAGATGAGGAAAGATTCAGTGCCGATCTGCTGCTGTTTCTACAAAGTTCTGGTACACTCATAAACAGGTACGAAACAGGAACGTTTCTGTACCTGTACGTACATTTATTACAAATGTTCTCTCAAAAGTACAATATTGGTATTTATGAGGCCAGAAGTACCTATATACTATGAAAAAGGCTCCAAAGTAATATAAAGTACACATTTGTACCATTCCAACCCTAAGGGTACCTGCAGCATTGAAAAATGTGTGTAGCTTGTACAATAACTATAAATAGCAGTACTTCTAAACAGTAGTATAATTATAGTTATTATATTATGATTTTCATAATAATCATAGTAATAATTATATGTATAATTATATTTGTGTTTGGCCTAATATTTCTATAATAATTATTCATTTATTATTAGCATCTTTGATTGTTGTCATAATCTCTATTTTATTGACTTTTATTCATCATCTTTAATTGGTTTAATTGTAATTTATTAACTCATACAGCTTGATAAGGTACAAAAATGGACCATGAAGGTACAGAAATGTCTTTCAGAAAGGAACCCCCCAGCAACAAGCTTTGGACCCTTTTAGGGACAAACTGGTACCTCTGTTTCTGAGTGTGTAGGAATAAATTCTGGTTCTGGTTCTGGTTGGTCTTTATGCTTTTGGCCTTTCCATTATTTTCAGATATGAATGGAGCTCTTACGGGGGGCCTTTTCTGTCCTCAGTGGGTCTTTTTTTTTTAAATAATCACAGCAATTAATTTTAGTTATTTATTCAAAATTTTTTAAATTCGATTTAAAAATTTTAAATAAAATGAAATGAGAAATAAAAGATCTATAATTTTTTTCATTGAAACTTTATTTTCCCATGGAGATTAAAACCCTGTTTTGGGGGGGGTCCTGGAGGAAATGTGGCGTGACGTGGCAGCATGTAGCCGTCACATGTTTGAAATGATGTCATGTAAAATGATCAGACGATAACGTGCAGGAACTTGTGCTGTGATGAGGACGTTTCCCGTCACAGATTTAACCCTTCTGCCGTCCTCCAGACACTTTTGGCCATTTTGGCCTTTTTTTAAACTTTGTGGTCATTTCAGCTGTGGTGCAGCAATAACTCTTCTTTTTAGACAATTTTTTAAAATATGGTGTTTGCCCCCCTCACACGTCTTCTCAGGAGAAGAATTTTGCACCCTCTTGTTACCCTTGTGGACAAAAGTGTCCGCGCACAAAAGCTGCTATAATCATCATACAGTCATCATTTTTCTCATAAATTATCTAAACAACTTCTGCGTCACTCAAACTACCAAACATTCAGTTGTGTTTAAGGTTTCAACTGTTTAAATGCCAGTTTGAATGTGTGAATTGCCGACTCATTCATTACAAAAATCCCACAAAAACTGAAGGAACAAAGACACGAGGTTCATCTGAGGGAGTTTCCGATACAGAAACTAAAAAATACAAATGGAATCGGATCAATGTTGTTGCTAATCTTTGACATGTGAAAGTGTGTAACCACCACCAAACCCGTCCCTGGAGTATTTATCATGCACAATAATTCACATTTGTTGTTTTTTAATGAATGAGTCGCCAATTCAAACATTCAAACTGACATTTAAAGAGTTAAAATCTTAAAACCAATTGAATGTTTGGTAGTTTTGAGTTGGACAGAAATCGTTCCTGCACCTAAAAATGTCAAATATCACCTCTTCTCTTCCTAATGAAATGCTGACGTTGAAGAATATGAACTTTTCAACCGTAATGACAGTTGGATTAAAATATGGAGTTTTAATGGAAGTCAATGGGACACGTTTGTCCATGAGGGACACCAGAGGGAGTTTTTGACACGTCATAAAAAATACAAATATTGTTGGTAATCTTTGACATATGCAAGTGTCTAACCACCACCATCACGCTCCAAACTTTCTTCATATATTAAAATTAAGTGTGGGGGGGTGTAAAATGACACCCAGACATTTAACATCCTCAACATTCTGAATAATTTGACTGCCTGAGTGATAGAAGGATAATCTTGTTGACTTGAAGGACGTTGTGACAGGTTCCTCTGTTGCCTTCAGTGTTGCCACAGATAATTTAGCAGCAACTACATCTGCATCCGTCCCGTAAGTGAAGATGACCGTGTCATCTGCATACATCAGGACCTCCTCACCATCACAGACGGGAGGTAGATCTTTAACATATAAACTGAATAGCAACGGCCCCAAGATTGACCCCTGCGGTACACCCGAAGCCAGACTCCAAGCAAAAAGCTTCCTCTGTGATCCTTACATACTGGTAGCGATCTGAGACACATGATTGGAACCAGGTGATGGTGTTGGAGGACAGCGAGAGCACAGAATAGTTAACAGATATCGAATGCTCTACAGAGACCCAGAACGACATCATCCATCCACCCTGCCAGATTATTAGATTACATCCAGGGAATAACAACATGCAGTTATTGTTTTAAACAAAACTGAATTGGATTGAGCTTATTTCCATAGTTAACATGTTCGTTCAGCTGCTCAGCAACGTTTTTCAACGTTCAGTTTATAACAGTTCTGCTGCTGACTGGGATTAAAGGTTCTGCTGCTGACTGGGATTAAAGGTTCTGCTGCTGACTGGGATTAAAGATTCTGATGCTGACTGGGATTAAAGGTTCTGATGCTGACTGGGATTAATGGTTCTGGATGCTGACTGGGATTAAAGGTTCTGATGGTGACTGGGATTAAAGGTTCTTACGCTGACTGGGATTAAAGGTTCTGATGCTGACTGGGATTAAAGGTTCTGATGCTGACTGGGATTAAAGGTTCTGATGGTGACTGGGATTAAAGGTTCTGATGGTGACTGGGATTAAAAGTTCTGATGGTGACTGGGATTAAAGGTTCTGATGCTGACTGGGATTAAAGGTTCTGATGCTGACTGGGATTAATGGTTCTGATGGTGACTGGGATTAAAGGTTCTGATGCTGACTGGGATTAAAGGTTCTGATGCTGACTGGGATTAAAGGTTCTGATGCTGAGTGGGATTAAAGGTTCTGATGCTGACTGGGATTAAAGGTTCTGATGGTGACTGGGATTAAAGGTTCTGATGGTGACTGGGATTAATGGTTCTGATGCTAACTGGGATTAATGGTTCTGATGCTGACTGGGATTAAAGGTTCTGATGCTGACTGGGATTAAAGGTTCTGATGCTGACTGGGATTAAAGGTTCTGATGCTGACTGGGATTAAAGGTTCTGATGCTGACTGGGATTAAAGGTTCTTACGCTGACTGGGATTAAAGGTTCTGATGGTGACTGGGATTAAAGGTTCTGATGCTGACTGGGATTAAAGGTTCTGATGCTGACTGGGATTAAAGGTTCTGATGCTGACTGGGATTAAAGGTTCTGATGCTGACTGGGATTAAAGGTTCTGCTGCTGACTGGGATTAAAGGTTCTGATGCTGACTGGGATTAAAGGTTCTGCTGCTGACTGGGATTAAAGGTTCTGCTGCTGACTGGGATTAAAGGTTCTGATGCTGACTGGGATTAAAGGTTCTGTTTCACTGGTTTACGTTAAAGACATTTTCAGGGTTAAACTGAAACGATAACTGATCTGTTTCTTCCTCAGGCTTCCTGTGCTGTCCTGATGATGATGATGATGATGATGATGATGATGATGATGATGATGATGATGATGATGATGGTGACCGATGCTGCAGTGATGCCAAAAACAACAAAATCTGGCAGGAAGTCCTCTGATGGTGCAGCAGTAGAAACCGTCCCCCTGCTGTTGGAACCCGACGCTTTAGTTCCCCCCAGAAACCTTCGATCTCTGGAGACGTCCTCCATCTCTCCGTGGACATACAAGTGAGAACCCTGCAGAACCCAGCAGAACCCAGCAGAACCCAACTGGGCGGAACGGAGACATGGACGCATGTTTAACCTGTTTGTCCCTCCTGTGTCTCCGTCCACAGCGTCACCCACGACCCCTCCCTACTGACGCCTCTGATGTCGGAGGCTCGCTGCCTGCTGACCGGCTGCCTGAACCTGGAGGGGGAGGAGGACCAGAACCTGCGGTCCGTTCCCATCATGCACCAGGTTCTGGTGCTGCGGCGGGTCAAGCCCAAGGCGGGCCATGGCTACCACTTCCGCCTGGAGAGCCGCCTCATCGCGGTGGGCTGCACCTGCGTTCGGCCCACGGTCCAGGTCCAGGTCCAGCAGTGAAGCCCAGCCGGCGCCGGCACCAGCGCCGCCTCCCTACGGAGGCTCCACTGGGCCAAAATAGAGAAGGGTCTATCTGCGGCTCGCAAGACAGGGGCGTGTCGGAGAGTGGGCGTGTCGGAGAGTGGGCGTGTCGGAGAGTGACGTTACTCGACGACACGCCCACCAGGCCAATGAGAGCACGGTAAAATCTAGCCCTACCCCTGACCCCTCCCCTAAACCTAACCAGACCCACCCACAATGCGACACGCCTACTCTGGGACACGCCCACTCTAGGACACGCCCACTCTATGACACGCCCACTGGGTTGCGAGCCGCAGATAGATACACTTGCCAAAATAAGACTGCAGATTGTTATGATGTCATCATGAATGATGTCATCCTCCTGTTGTCATGGCTGCATTGTTTGGTTGTGATGTCATCACGTCTCGTACTTCTATTTATTTCATTGAGTTTAATTTAACGTTCCACGTTCTCCAGCTGGTATTTATTCGTGAAATGATCTTGTTTATTTATTTCCTGCAGAGTAAATAAAAACGAAGCAAACGAAGTAAAGTGCTGATGTTTTATTCTTGCAATTAAAATATAATGTGATTTCTGTACATCATAAACACGTGACAGAGGAAAGCAGCTGTAAACACTGTACGCACACACGCACGTGCACACACACGTGCACACACGTGCACACACAGTTCTCGTTGGCGGGACAGAACATGGTCCGGTTCAGTCTGACCCGGTTCACTCAGGAAGAACCAAGTCAAATCTCAGCATGAATGTTCCGTCTGTTCTGGTTCTGGTTCTGGTCCCCGGTGCTGATCCTCGCCGGTCTGGGATGGACCCAGGCAGAACCTGGACAGCAGAGATCGGGTCTCGGGGGTTTGGGCCGGACCCGGAGGTGAGTTTGAGGAGAAAACGATGGCGCGTGTTGCGTTCACTGACTTCTGAAGTCTGGGGACAGGTCCAAGTCCACTAAACTGACCCTGGTCTGTGTCTGAGGACGGTCCGGTCCCAGCGCTGGTTCGGACCAGAACTCTGGTCTGACTGAGAACTGAACCAGGTCTAAGAACCAAACTAAGACCTGAAACCAGACTGGGGAAACGGAGCCCCTGTCCTGGAGGACCCAGATCTGTCCTGGTGGACTCAGATCTGTCCTGGAGGACCCAGATCTGTCCTGGAGGACCCAGATCTGTCCTGGAGGACCCAGATCTGTCCTGGTGGACCCAGATCTGTCCTGGTGGACTCAGATCTGTCCTGGAGGACCCAGATCTGTCCTGGTGGACTCAGACCTGTCCTGGAGGACCCAGATCTGTCCTGGTGGACTCAGATCTGTCCTGGTGGACTCAGACCTGTCCTGGAGGACCCAGATCTGTCCTGGTGGACTCAGATCTGTCCTGGTGGACTCAGATCTGTCCTGGTGGACTCAGATCTGTCCTGGTGGACTCAGACCTGTCCTGGAGGACCCAGATCTGTCCTGGTGGACTCAGATCTGTCCTGGTGGACTCAGACCTGTCCTGGAGGACCCAGATCTGTCCTGGTGGACTCAGATCTGTCCTGGTGGACTCAGATCTGTCCTGCTGGACTCAGATCTGTCCTGGTGGACTCAGACGGAGGACACAGAAGCTGCAGACCAGCTGAGACTACCTGGACAAATGTGACTGGTTCAGAGTGAATCGTTCGTCTCTCGGTGGTGAGATGGACTCGTTAGTCCAGAACGGGTCTGCTGTTCTGGTTCTGGCTGCAGTGTGCTTCTGTGGACTGGACAGGAAGCCATGCTTGTGGTTCGGGTCTGTCCAGGATCTAAAACCAGGATTCTGTCTCGTCTTTAATCTCTCGTCTTTGTTGGTTTGTGAAGCAGCCAGAAGGAGAACCATCGTTTTCTGGAACAAACTCAACTCCAGTCCGAAGGAAGTCGGATCAGCGCCGACCTGCAGCCGGAAAGTAGGACGGACCGGGGGACAGACTGTGGGACAGACCGGGGGACGGACCGGGGGACAGACCGGGAGATGGGCCAGGGGACAGACTGTGGGACAGACAGGGGGACAGACCAGGAGACGGGCCGGGGGACAGACGGCCCCTAGGGTTAGGAGTAGGAACTAGTTGGTGCGTTTGGTTTTGATTTTAGGTTTATGGTGGGTTTTTTGGTTGGGATTCCTGGTAGGTTAGGAGTAGGAATCAGACGGGTAGGTTAGGATTAGGGATTAGACGGGTAGGTTAGGATTAGGAATCAGACGGTTAGGTTAGGGTTAGGGATTAGACGGGTAGGTTAGGATTAGGAATCAGACGGGTAGGTTAGGGTTAGGAATCAGACGGGTAGGTTAGGGTTAGGAATCAGACGGGTAGGTTAGGGTTAGGAATCAGACGGGTAGGTTAGGATTAGGAATCAGACGGGTAGGTTAGGGTTAGGGATTAGGGCCAGATAGGAGGGTTAGGATTAGGAATCGCATGTCTGACATGGTCCCAGTGAGAGCCCCCACTCCATGGAGGTCAGTTCTCAGTCGCTACGCAGCCGTAATGCAGCGCACCCAGTGGAAATCCACCCTTAGGGTCAGATGGGGGGGGGGTATGGTCAGGTAGGCGGGTTAGGGGTCAGACAGGGGGGGGGGGGGGGGGTGGTCAGGTAGGCGGGTTAGGGGTCAGACAGGGGGGAGTTTAATCCAATCCAACAGTTTGTGGGGGGAGTCAGACGTCCGACCCTCCTAATCTCCAACCCCCCCTCGTCCTGCGACCTTCTCCATCTGCCTGAGGAGCCGAGGAAGGATGTGATTGGTCCACAGACGGCGCTGCTTCGCTCGGATTGGCTGTGAATCCAAACCAGACCAACCGCCGCCTTTCTCTCAGGGGGGGTGTCGGGACCAGTTCCTGCCGGGTCTGATCGGGCTTCGGGGGTTCGGGTTGATGCGTACACAGTCTCACACACACACGAACGCGCCGGCACTGTTGGCATGGCAACAAAGCACAGTGACGCCTGCACACCGCCCGGCGATGGTTGATCTGCTGCCATCTGGTTATGGAGAGTTTATCTCAGTTACAAGAGTCCTGGTTGTTCAGAGGGGGTCGGGGTCAGACCCGCCCTCCCTCCTCCTCCTCTTCCTCCTCCTCCTCCTCCTCCTCCTCCTCCTCCTCCTCTTCCCTCCTCCTCCTCCTCCTCCTCCTCCTCCTCCTCCTCCTCTTCTCTCAGTCTTTTCAGTCTCTCTCCTGTCAGGTCTCCCAGGTGGAGCGACGCCAGCGTTACGCCACATAAATCTGCTCAGCAGCCCTCAAAATGGCTTCCAGGTAAGGTTCAGCTTGTGTTGTGATCAGGCCATCAGGACACCTGGAGGCAGAGGTCAGAGGTCAGAGGTCACGTCCTCCGGACGCACAGCAAAATCTCAAATCTTACCAAGAATATTTTCTCATTTCTAGTCAAAATATCTCATCACACTCAAAGACAAAATTACTTAAAGGGGAAGTTCACGATTTTTGACATCGAGCCTCATTTTCGAGTGAGCCAGAATGCTGCTGGTCGCCGATGCTAATGCTACTAATGCTACTAATGCTAGTGTAAGTCAATAGGAATCTGCTAGCCTGTCATTAAAAACAGTCTCAAACACTCCACAGAACATCGGAGGCAAATCAGTTAAAACTTACAAAAGTAATAATAAATAAAAATTCTATGAAAATCATAACACTGAGTTTGAATTGTGGTTCAAAAGAAATATTAAAAACAAACACAAAAAATAAAACAAGTAAACAAGCATGATGGGTCTTGAAGCTAAAATGTTACTGAGCAACACTTTGATTCAATCACTGCAATCAGGTGTTTTCTGTAACGTCCAATCAGACGTCTGCACCTGCTGACAGGTATGTTGGTCCATGTTCATGGGAAAGACGCTCTCATGTGTCTGGGACAGTTTTATTTGTTTGTTTTTGTGAAATTATTACTTCCTACCACAATTCAAAAGCAATATTTTATGTAACTAAATTATGATTTTTTTTTTAGATTTTTATTAATTTCTAGTTATTTGAATTATTGTTGTGAATTTAGCCTTTTTTTAAATTGGAGGGTGTCAATAATCTTGAGCACGGCTGTATATATATTTAAATATATGCATATATGTATATTAGGGACGCACGATATTGGAATTTGGCCGATATCCGATATTTTAAAGCATATGTGGCTGATAACCGATATCGATACCGATATTAAAGCTGAAAAATAAGCAGTCATTGCAAATAACAGCTTTCTTATTCATTGCCAACATTTTAAAAAATAGAGGTGGTCAAAATTTTCATAAAATATCACAATATTTTTCATTTAAAAACGTAGTATCGATCTATTTTACTTACAAAATCTTGCGAGATTTCATCGTTCTGTTACAGAATCTCACGATATTTCGTGAATTCTTGCAAGATTTCGTAACAAGATGATAAAATATCGCAAGATTTCGTTGGTAAAATAGATCAATACCGCATTTTTAAATGTCAATATTATATCAGAATATGAAAATATTGCAATATTTCAGTGTATCGATATTTTTCGAAGTTTTAAAGTCTGTAAGAAAGAAGTTTTTGAAGAAGAGAAAGAAGAAGTTTGAGGATTTTTAGACTTTAGAAACAGCGGGCTGATCGGTTAAATATCGGTGGAGTGGCCGATGTCCGATGCTGTTTTAAGGCCGATACAGGCCGATACCGATAGGCGGCCGATTGTATCGTGCATCCCAAATTCCAGCTGTGTGGGGCAGCTGGTGTCTAAAATAAGAAGGGAAAGTGGTCTGGAAGCAGCTTGGGGTCTCTGTAGCTGCTTAAGCGCCTCCCAGTTATTTATTTTTTATTTTTATCTCTTTTAGTTAAGGCATGGGGGTGGCCAGTGACTGGCCGTAGCTCCGCCCTCTACACAAATATACAATCGAAACTACGGCCACGTCTGAAAGGCATGAGGATATGTCGGATTTTGAAGACGATTTCCAACTTTTTTCATCTGTAGTAACACGACCACCTGGAAGAAAAGTGTATCATTCCGCAGCTGGTAAGAAACTAGTTCCTCAAGATGTAATGCATAATGTGTCATACAAGACTAGTTTCACTAGTTTAACACACGAGTTTACTAGTTTAACACGGCATTTACACAGATAACTTACTGATTTGCCTCGGATGTTCTGTGGAGTGGAACGTCGACCTTTTGTTTAAAGGGACTTGAAGCAGGAATTTAAAAAAAAAAACAAACATGCATGTCCCTGTTCTTTCATGCTAATGGGTGATGAAGCGCTAAAAACCAAAAATAACGTTTCCACCATGTTTCTCTCCGTTGCCTTGAACAGGCTGTGTGCTGCATAAAGCTGCAATTCGGTGTCTGAATTTCCCGCGCTGCCCTGCAGACGTGACGTCACATGACGCTACATCCGCAGTTTTGATGCAGGAAAAAGACGGTCGCGTTAAATAAAAACACTGTAAGTGATAGTTATGGATTATTCTGCCGTCAGCAAACGATCCAGATCAACTGAAAGACACTAAAACGTGTAACTACGGAGAAAAAGCGTAGAAACAACATTCTAGCTTCAGTTTGTGCTCCGTGACGGCTTGGTGGGGGCTGCAGGTACCTGAAGCGCCAGTCCCGGCAGTCGCGAGTTTCGTTTCTTAATCTTGCCTCACGTCCCTTTAAGTGCGCCCGGACTCTTTAGTGGACGGACCGTCTGCTAAAGTGTCCGTGTGGCAGCCGCAGGTTCTGCTGCTATACTTTCCAGCTGTATTTAGGTAATTAAATTAGTATAAATAATTGCTTTTGCTATTTCAGAATAGTTCTGGATCCGGGACGTGTTCCATTCTGATGGATGTAATCATGAATTGGTACGCTCCTGTTGGAATAGTTCTTGTTGTTACTACGATCTCGGTAAACAGCAGTGAGACTTTTTAAATATGGCGGCTGGAAGAAGTGGAGATCACGCAAGGGGCGGGGCTTACCAGTTCTACCAATCAGCAAACATCTACGCATTTCAGTTCCTAAGGAACCCAGAAAAGATCCTGCCTCGTGAAGGAGCTACAAAGGTTCTAGGAACTGAGGACCGAGGTTCCAGTTCCTATGTGTCTGAATGCACCAAAACACGGTCTGGTTCCTGAAAAGGTTCTAGGAACTCCAGAAGGTTCCTGCAACCAAGCATCTTTATCTACCACCTCCTCTTCCTCCTCCTCCTCCTCCTCACCTCCACACTGTGCTTGTCCTGAAACAGACAGAAACAACACAAACTTGTTAGCGACGGTTTCTCCGCCGGACTCGTGGGAAGTGGGCGGAGCCTAGCCGTGGAATCCGGCCTCACCTCCTCCTGTAACTTCTCCTGTGAGGCGTTCAGGTGCATCCACCGCTGCTCCTTGTCGGCGTCGGCGCGGTGCTCCTGACACTCTTTGGTCAAAGCTTTCTGAGCCACTTCCCGCTCGTGCTCCCTCCTCTCGGCTAGGTGCTTCAGCAGCTCCGCCTCCTGGCACTGCAGCCAATCAGAGCACAGATAAGTTTCTGACGGGAAGTTCAACGTTTACTGTTCAAACAGAATCCAGTCAGAAGCAGAGGTGAAGTTTGTTTCTGTAGCGCGGTGACATCAGCGAGACATGAACACAGCACTGCGCTCTGATTGGTCAGAATGCTCATGAGACATGAAAAAAATCTTAAACCCAGTACTCAGGTCAGTAAAGACCTGAAAACGTGGAGAAAATCTTCTTACAATCACTGACAGGATTTTAAATCAGCAGAAACTCTGAATTTCCCAGTAAAACGCCATGAGGGGTTCCTCAGGGATCCAATTCAGGACCACACAAGTTTCATTTACTCACACTGAATGAAAACGTCCAACAACAACAGATCATTTATGTTTGCAGAAATCCTGAACTTCCTGTTTTTTTTGGGGGGGGGGGGGGGGGAGGGGGGGGGGGGGGGGGGGGGACCCCTAAACATTTTTGTTAACTGAAATAAAAATAAAAATGATGAAAATAACTAACTGAAACTGTGTTGTGTCTTTACAAAACTAACTAAGATTATTTAAAAACATCCTTAGTTTTAGTCTGTAAATGTATTTACTACATAAACCTTTTGGGTTGATTTGAAATCTATTTCTATTTAATCTGTTTACTTTGCTCCACCGGTTTTACTCTGAGTGACTTTCTGATGATTTTCAAATGTCACACCAGACAAATATCTATAATTTACGGAAAAAAAAGCCAAAAAACTAAAACAAACACTGAAACTAATAAAAACTAAAAAAGCATTTTCCAAAGATAAAAACTAATAAAAACTAGCAAACCTGTTAAAAAATAACTAAAAGTAACTGAACTGAAAAACAAAAAGTCAAAACTAAATAAAAACTGAAACTAATTAAAAATCTAAAACTATTATAACCTTCATGAAATTACATAAAAACATAAGAGGTCCTGATTGTTCCCTTTGTTTGTTTGTTTGTTTGTTTGTTTACATTTAATAAATCCAGAATACAACCAGTTCCACATTTACATTTTATATTTGATTTATTTTTATATTTTTATTGTAGGTATTTTATATATAAAATGTATATTTATGGATATTTGTTTATAAATGTATACATGAATAAAATAGTTGTAACTTTTTTAAATTTAAAATCTGATGTTTCATTTGTACAATTATTTTTATAAAAGAATATATATTTTTATACATTTATAAATATTAAATTTTTACTTATAGAAATATTTCTGATTTAGATTCTTTTGTATTATATTTATTTATTGACGTCTCTCTTTTATTTTCCAACCCCCGGATCACCGTGGTTCTGTGACCCCCCCGCTCACCTTCCTCCTCTCCTGAGCAGCATCCAGCTTCTTCTGGATCTCCTCCAGGGACGGTTTCTGGCGGGGGGGCGTGGTGGCCCTCAGCTCGGGGCTGCCGTCGAAGGTGGGGGGCTTCAGGATGACCTCGAAGGCCTGGCCGCTGGCCCGCTTGCTGAGCTCGATCACCTCCATGTCCCTGATGCTGCTCAGGTTCAGGTCCACCACGCCTGGGGGGGGGGGGGGGGGGGGAGAGGAGGGGGAGAGGGTGAGATGAGCTCCAATACCCGACCCGGTCCTGGCTCTGAACCAGAACCTGGACCTCCGTTAGACCCTGACAGCCCAGACAGGAGGCTGAGAGTGAACTCTGAGACCACCTGAAGACCTGGAAGCTGGTGGACCTCCAAAACCTGGACCATGAAGCTACCATGCTGGATCTGGATCCTCCAGCCCTGCAGGATCCTGAAGTCTCCAGGTCTGGATCCTGCAGGTCTGGATCCAGCAGGTCTGGATGCTCCAATCCTGAAGGATCCTCCAGTCCTGCAGGTCTGGTTCTCCAGCCCTGCAGGTCTGGATCCTGCAGGTCTTGGTCCTGCAGGATCTGCCATTCCTTCCAGCCCTGCAAGACTGGAAGGAATGGAAGGTCTGGATCCTGCAGGTCTGGATCCTGCGGGTCTGGATCCTGCAGGTCTGGATCCCGCAGGTCTGGATCCTGCAGGTCTGGATCCTGCAGGTCTGGATCCTCCAGTCTTGTGGGTCTGGATCCTGCAGGATCCTCCAGTCTTGCAGGTCTGGATCCTGCGGGTCTGAATCCTGCGGGTCTGGATCCTACAGGATCCTCCAGTCTTGCGGGGTCTGGATCCTGCAGGTCTGGATCCTGCAGGTCTGGATCCTCAAGCCCTGTGGATCTGGATCCTGCGGGTCTGGATCCTGCAGGATCCTCCAGTCTTGCGGGTCTGGATCCTGCAGGTCTGGATCCTCAAGCACCTGTGGGATCTAGACCTGCAGGTCCTGCAGTCTTGCAGGATCCTCCAGTCTTGCGGGTCTGGATCCTGCAGGTCTGGATCCTGCAGGTCTGGATCCTGTGGATCTGGATCCTGCGGGTCTGGATCCTGCAGGATCCTCCAGTCTTGCGGTCTGGATCTTGCGGGTCTGGATCCTTCACCCACCTTCTTTGGTGTCCTCTGCGGGCTCGCTGTGTCGGGGCAGGATGCAGGAGCAGAAGACGGCCACCAGGGGGAGCTCCCGCATCTTCTCTCTGTACGCTGGAGCAGAAACAAACGTTGGTTCTTCTGCAGCAGAAAGCGAAGCGAGCGAAGAGGAGAGACGGACTTACCTGCCAGAGTCATCCTGCTGGATCTGCGCTGAGGTAGAGAATGTTCCTGCAGACACAAACACAGCGTCAGCATCATCATCCTCACAGCAGCATCATCATCCTCACAGCCCGGCAGCATCATCATCCTCCCGTCCCTCCTCTCTGACTCTGGGACCTGCACCTGCAGCTCCTCAGCAGTGAGTCAGAGTAACTCTCTGCTCTCCGGCACATGAAATAATCCAGCGTGAGACGGCAGCATCATCATCCCTCCTCTCATTCACAGAAGCAGGAGCTTTAACACGAACCTGCTTCATCATCTGCCCACAAACTAAACGTGACACGTCACCCGGAGATGGAGGAACCTTCCCTGAGACGGAGCACGGATGATATCTGCAGGAAAATGCTCGTTCCTCTTTTACCAGCCTGCAAACATTCCTGCAAAAACTCACATCTAACAAGCAGATTTTCTCTTTTCTACTCAAAACATCTCATCAGACTCAAAATAAGACAAAATCACACAAAGAGAAACATTCCAGTGAGATGAAGGAACTTGTTTCAAGGCGATGCATCTCATTACAAGAAACCTTTTCAAGAAAATTTCACTTATTTTATTGGCAGATTTTTTTTTTTTTTACGTCTTTGCTTGTAAAAAGCAAAATAATTCTTCCAGTTGAACAAGCAAAATTTTCTGGATTAGATTTCTTGAAATAGAAAATTAAAATAAAATTACAATAATAAATTAATTTACTATAAAATGATCAAAATAAATTTATAAATAAAACCAGTTCCTTCATCTCACTGAAATGTTTCTCTTTGTGTGATTTTGTCTTATTTTGAGTCTGATGAGATATTTTAACTAGAAAGTAGAAAAATCTCACAAAAGCCAAAAATGGGAAATTTACGCTCTGAATTTATCTTCATCTTTTAAAAATCCAACATTTAGTCCCTCAAACCTTTTTCACGCAGAAGCTCAAACACGTCCGGACTGAAGCTGCAGGAATAAACTCAAACTACGCTGAGAGAAGCTGCAAATGCCATCTGAGCACGTGCGTATGCGTGGCGTGTGTGTGTGTGTGTGCGTGTGCATGCGCGCGTGTGTGCGTGTGTGTGATGCGCTGAGCGGTGATGTCATCGTTATCAGCAGCGCATCGTCTCCTGCAGGAGTCCCGCTCCAGAAGGAGGAAAATGCAACAGAATGAGGAAAGATGAAAAGATGCCATGAAGCAGATGGAAAGAGGAGAAGACAAAAGAACGAGAGAGAGAATGAAGGAGTGAAAGAGTGAGAGAAGAAGAGGAGGAAACGGGTGATGAAGGTCTGCAGATACTCACCCTGCAGCCACGCCGCTCTCGTCTGTGTTCTCCGAAGATCTGCCGCTCAGCAGCATCAGCACCACACAGCAGCCTGCTGCATGACATCACCCAGCAGCGCTCTGATTGGCCGGCAGCGATGCTGGGCTGCCATTGGTCCAGGAGAGGAGGAGGGGGAGGAGGGGGAGGAGGAGGGGGGAGGAGGGGGAGGAGGAGGGGAGGAATCCTCCTCTTCACTAAAGGATTTTACTGGAAACTCAGATAAACAAAAGCAGCGTCGTCTCCGAGCACCTGAAGGCACCACGAGGTGAAAGCAACCGTAGACCTGCAGGGAGACCAGAGTCCACCAGAGTCCACCAGAGTCCACCTGCTGCTGCAGGGAGACCAGAGTCCACCAGAGTCCACCAGAGTCCACCTGCTGCTGCAGGGAGACCAGAGTCCACCAGAGTCCACCAGAGTCCACCAGAGTCCACCTGCCTGCTGCTGCAGGGAGACCACGAGTCCACCAGAGTCCACCTGCTCTCAGGAGTCCACCAGAGTCCACCTGCTGCTGCAGGGCCGCCAATCCCCCCCCATCCCCCCCACAGTCCACCAGAGTCCACCAGAGTCCACCTGCTGCTGCAGGGGCCAGAGTCCACCAGAGTCCACCAGAGTCCACCTGCTGCTGCAGGGAGACCAGAGTCCACCAGAGTCCACCAGAGTCCACCTGGACAGGTGACCGGTCTGTCGCAGGACCAACGCAGACAGACAGACAACCACCCAGCAGCACGTCCATGTGGGGCCCGTAAGGGTTAAATTTGCTGCATATGAGGGACCCAGGTGGGATTGTCCACGGTTACCATGGTGACCCCACCTGTGTTTTCCTATGTGGGCTTCCTCATGTGGGTCCATGTAACTTAGAGATCTGCCGATTTGCCGAGTTCAGGCCCATGCAGGCTATATGGGAGACACAGGTGGGGTTACCATGGAAACCGTGGACAGACTTACTAAGGTCCCTCATATGCAGCCAGAACTGAACCCATATGGCCCCCACATGGACGTGCTGGCTGCACCCCTAAGAGTGATCAGTGAACATAACATGTCTGTGGATGGTGGGAGGAAGCCGGAGAACCCGGAGAGAACCCGGAGAACCCGGAGAACCCGGAGAACCCGGGCCTGCTGAACCGGGTCAGGTTAGAACCGTCCTCCGTTCTGGACCTGCTGAACCGGGTCAGGTTGGGTCCAGCCTGGTGAACACATCGTGCATCACGTTTGGTTCTCCGTCCTGGAGATGCCGGGTGACCTCTGACCCCCAGAGACCTCCCCCACCTCCTCCAACAGAATCATGAGGAGAACATGTGGAGCTGGATCTGTTCTGATCCGGTCTGATCCGGTCTGATCCGGTCTGATCCAGTCTGATCGGTCTGATCCGGTCTGATTTGGTCTGATCCGGTCTGATCCGGTCTGATGCAGTCTGATGCGGTCTGGTCCGGTCTGATGCGGTCTGATCCGGTCTGATGCGGTCTGATGCAGTCTGGTCCGGTCTGATCTGGTCTGATCCGGTCTGGTCCGGTCTGATCCGGTCTGGTCCTGTCTGATGCGGTCTGATCCGGTCTGGTCCAGGTCTGATCCGGTCTGATCCGGTCTGATGCGGTCTGATGCGGTCTGGTCCGGTCTGATCCGGTCTGATGCGGTCTGGTCCGGTCTGATCCGGTCTGGTCCGGTCTGATGTGGTCTGATGCGGTCTGATCCGGTCTGGTCCGGTCTGATCCGGTCTGGTCCGGTCTGGTCCGGTCTGATCCGGTCTGGTCCGGTCTGGTCCAGTCTGATCCGGTCTGATCCGGTCTGGTCCGGTCTGATCCGGTCTGATCCGGTCTGATCCGGTCTGGTCCGGTCTGATCCGGTCTGGTCCGGTCTGACCCGGTCTGGTCCGGTCTGATCCGGTCTGACCCGGTCTGATCCGGTCTGACCCGGTCTGGTCCGGTCTGGTCCGGTCTGACCCGGTCTGACCCGGTCTGATCCGGTCTGATTCGGTCTGATGCGGTCTGATCCGGTCTGATGCGGTCTGATCCGGTCTGATGCGGTCTGGTCCGGTCTGATCTGGTCTGATGCGGTCTGGTCCGGTCTGACCCGGTCTGATCCGGTCTGGTCCGGTCTGATCCGGTCTGACCCGGTCTGATCCGGTCTGATCCGGTCTGGTCCGGTCTGATCCGGTCTGGTCCGGTCTGACCCGGTCTGGTCCGGTCTGATCCGGTCTGATCCGGTCTGATTCGGTCTGATGCGGTCTGATCCGGTCTGATGCGGTCTGGTCCGGTCTGATCCGGTCTGATGCGGTCTGATGCGGTCTGGTCCGGTCTGAGCCGGTCTGATCCGGTCTGGTCCGGTCTGATCCGGTCTGGTCCGGTCTGATGCGGTCTGATGCGGTCTGGTCCGGTCTGATCCGGTCTGATCCGGTCTGATCCGGTCTGATCCGGTCTGGTCCGGTCTGATCCGGTCTGATCCGGTCTGATGCGGTCTGATCCGGTCTGATGCGGTCTGATCTGGTCTGATCCGGTCTGATCCGGTCTGATCCTGTCTGATGCGGTCTGATGCGGTCTGGTCCGGTCTGGTCCGGTCTGATCCGGTCTGGTCCGGTCTGATCCGGTCTGGTCCGGTCTGGTCCGGTCTGACCCGGTCTGGTCCGGTCTGACCCGGTCTGATCCGGTCTGATGCGGTCTGATCCGGTCTAGTCCGGTCTGACCCGGTCTGGTCCGGTCTGATCCAGTCTGATCCGGTCTGATCCGGTCTGATCCGGTCGGGTGGGTGGACGTGTTTCTGAGGAAATGTCAGAACTATATTTAACCAGCGAGCGTTACTCATCCTGACTGGAAGACACGCGGAGACAGAACGCCTCCATCTGCTGCTCGGCGAGGATGAACGGAGACGGGGGGGACGGGGGGACGGGGGGACAGGGGGGACGGGGGAGGGAAGGTAGGGGGACGGAGAGATGGGGGACAGACATGAGCTGCAGGCTGAGACTTCAGAAACATTGTTTTTATGAACAGCTGATGAGGAGACAGCAGCCAGGACTTCATCTCCCAGCATGCACTGCAGCAGGACAGCATGTTCCAGAGCTGCTTCACCCCAAACAGATGATGTAATGCAGCTGCAGAGTGTGTGTGTGTGTGTGCGTGCGCGCGCGCGTGTGTGTGCGTGCGTGTGCGTGTGTGTGTGCGTGTGCGTGCGTGTGTGTGCGTGTGTGTGTGCGTGTGTGCGTGTGTGTGTGTGTGTGTGTGAGTGTGTGTGTGTGTGGACATAAGAGAGGCTGCAGAGGAGAAACCTCCACATCCAAAGGATGATGTCACCTGCAGCCAATGAGCTGCGAGCTCTCACAGCCACACCGCCTGTGTGTGTGTGTGTGCGTGTGTGTGTGTGTGTGTGTGTGGGCACTCAAAGTCAAACCAGGCTGAGGATGCAGCAGAAACAAGAAGAGAAGAGAAGAGAAGAGAAGAGAAGAGAAGAGAAGAGAAGAGAAGAGAAGAGGAGAGGAGAGGAGAGGAGAGGAGAGGAGAGGAGAGGAGAGGAGAGGAGAGGAGAGGAGAGGAGAGGAGAGGAGAGGAGAAAGGGGGCGGGGCTCTGGCAGCTCCTGCAGGATGCTTTCGAGGACAAACAGCAGCAGAATATCTGGTAAAGATGACATCATCTCTGAGTTTGGAAGGTGAAATCACCAACAATGAGGTCATCGAGCTGTGATGTCATGACAAAGAAAGAAAGAAAGAAAGAAAGAAAGAAAGAAAGAAAGAAAGAAAGAAAGAAAGAAAGAAAGAAAGAAAGAAAGAAAGAAAGAAAGAAAAGTATTTTGAATCTCAACAGAAAGAATCATTTTCAGTAAGTTTGGCTTCTTGCATGAGGAGTTAAATACATCTGTGTGTAAAATTGTTTCCTCCTTCCTGATTTCTTACTTTTTTGCATGTTAGTCACACTTATATGTTGCAGACAAATTTAAATATTAGACAAAGATAACACAAGTAAACAGAAAATGCAGTTTTTAAATGAAGGTTTTTATTAGTAAGGGGGTAAATCCAACCCTCCATGTCCCTGTGTGAAAAAGTGATCTTCCCCTAAACCTAATAACTGGTTGTTCCACCTTAGCAGCAACAACTGCATCAAGCGTTTGTGATAACTGGCAGTGAGTCTTCTTCAGCGCTGTGGAGGAATTTTGTTCCACTCATCTTTGCAGAATTGTTGTAATTCAGCCACATTGGAGGCTTTTCCAGCATGAACCGCCGTTTTAAGGTCATGCCACAGCATCTCAATGGGATTCAGGTGGGGGCTTTGACTAGGCCACTCCAAAGTCTTCATGTTGTTGTTCTTAAGCCATTCAGAGGTGGACTTGCTGGTGTGTTCTGGATCATTGTTCTGCTGCAGAACCCAAGTGCGCTTCAGCTTGAGGTCACCAACAGATGGCCGGACGTTCTCCTTCAGGATTTTTTGGTAGAAGCAGAATTCATGGTTCCATTTACCACAGCAAGTCTTCCAGGTCCTGAAGCAGCAAAACAGCCCCAGACCATCACACTACCACCACCATGTTTTACTGTTGCTATGATGTTCCTTTTCTGAAATGCCGTGTTACTTTTACGCCAGATGTAATGGGACCTCCACCTTCCAGAAAGTTCCACTTTTGTCTCGTCAGTCCACAGAGTATTTTCCCAAAAGTCTTGGGGATCATCAAGATGCTTTCTGGCTAAACTGAGACGAGCCTTTATGTTCTTTTTGCTCAGCAGTGGTTTTGGTCTTGGAACTCTGCCATGCAGCCATTTTTGCCCCCCAGTCTCTTTCTGATGGGGGAGTCATGAACACTGACCTTCATTGAGGCAAGTGAGGCCTGCAGTTCTTGGATGTTGTTCTGGGGTCTTTTGTGACCTCTTGGATGAGTCGTCGCTGTGCTCTTGGGGTCATTTGGGTCGGCCGGCCCCTCCTGGGAAGGGTCCTATAAGTGATTTCTTGATTGAGAACAGGTGTGGCAGTAATCGGTATCACTTTTTCACACAGGGCCATACAGGTTTGGAGTCCCCCCCCCCCTCTCTTACTAATAAAAAATCTTCATTTAAAAACTGCATTTTGTGTTTACTTGTGTTACATTTAAGTGTGACTAACATGCAAAAAAATAAGAAATCAGAAAGGGGGCAAACACTTTTTCACACAACTGTATGTTATCATGGATTATGAGAATGAGAAATACACACATGCTCAGTGTGTATGTTTATTCCACCTCGCCTGTTTACTAGAATATTAAAGTCCACGGTTATAACTCGCTCCGCTCTGGAATCGTTAGTTATAATCATGAATGATGTAGTTTCATACCTGCATCTCTGACGTTTAGAACAAACCAGACCGATTGAAAATTGGTAGAAAACTGAGTAAGTTATGGTTATTTAAAGCCGATGCTGCACGGTGGCGTGGTGGTTAGCACCGCAGCCCCAAAGAAGGCACTGGTCGATTCCCGGCTGGGAGGGGGTTCGAACAACCAACCGTGGCCTTCCTGTGGGTGCATGTTCTCCCCTGTATGCGTGGGTTCTCTCCGTTCCTCCCACATCCAAAACATGCATTTAGGTAATTATCACTCTAAATCCCCTAGGAGGACTGCATGTTGTCTGTCTCTCTGTGTGTCCTGTGACAGCTGCGCCTTCCAGGGTGTACCCCCGCCTCTCGCCTGTTAGCTGGATAGGCCCAGCACCCCCGCGACCTTAACTGACGGACAAAGACTGACTACTAAACCGAGCTGTAAGTGAGCGGGCTGCCTGTGGTAAGATGGCCGCCGGGTGCGGATGTTTGGCTCCATTAGCAACAGCGCGGGTGAGTTATCTAGTAATTATATAGATATCTATGTTTTCTCCATCATCTTTTGCACATTCTCTGTACATGACCTTAAAGAACATGTCTGCAAGTGATGAGTGACGTTTATTTGATGTCAGTGTTTGAACGTTTGGTGTTAGCCTGTCTACGGGTTTTTCAGTGTTCAGTTAGCATTCATGCTTATCGATAGTCGTGTGTGAATGCAATTAAATAATAAACTCATCACTGTATTTTTCATGGACACAAAGTAATATTTGCTCACGTGTAGATAAGAATCTGACTCATTTAAGTTTATTAACATGTACATTTGCATGTTTGTGTTTTAGTTTAACAGAGCTTCTCATAAACGTCTTAAACGTATCTACCGTTCATTGAGGAGCCTGTTATCTATCTGCCAAACTGGAAGTCACATCAGGTTCCAGTCAGGGGAATTTGGGGCCCCATGAAAGACATTGATGTTGGGCCCTCACCCCCACAAATCGATGCAAGATTTATAACTGATATAAAGAGTATTATTTACAGTTTCAGTGTATCTTGTATTGTTAAATTCCAACAAAGGAAAATGATCCTAACATGAACGAGTTGGTCATCTGACTGAGAGGACAAGTTCTAAAAAACGTCTCCTTCAACATGTCTTTCATCACTTTTTGTCCCCATGTACCTCTCTTTCCATTCATTCCCATTACCAGAGCTCAGTCTTCACCGTTTCTGTAGGTCTGTCTGGCCAAACCTGAGAGGCTCCTGGCTCCGAAGAATGTCAGCAGAGCATGTAACAGTTATTACATTTATATAATAAACCAACAAATTACATCAGTTATCACAGCTCAGTGATTGCAGACAGGTACATGCATTTATGCTGCAGCTCCAACTGCTCACATAAATGAACCTTCATGAGAATGATCAAGATTTATGGATGTATTTTAATGTCTGTAACTCAAGGGGACTGACGACTTTTATTATTTTTTTTTTTCCCTGGGTTCCTCCATTCCACCCCCCCCTTTTTTTTTTTCTATATTTTTTTTTAAAAAAATTTTTTTATTTTTTATAAAATATGTCTCTTTTTTTTTTTTGATTTTAAAAAAAAGAAATTCCCGCTGCTTATTTACATGGTTTCTTGTTCCAATCCAATCCACTTTATTTATAAAGCACATTTCAGTCAGAACACGTCTCCAAAGTGCTGCACATAAAAAAACACAGCAATAAAAAAAAAAATAAAATAAGACAAGAAAACAAGTGTAGCTCCACCAGCTCTCATTTAAAACAGTAAAAATACGTTCAAGTAAAATAAAATGCACACATATAAGTAAAATACGTGAAATATACTAAAAATAAATAAAACACAATAAAAAACATCAACTAAAACCATAAAAATAAACAGAATAAAATAAAATAAAATAGTTCAGTCGTTGCATTCGCTGTTATACGGAAAAGGATTAGGGCCACTGAAAAAAAAAAAGTAAATTCAGATAAAAAAGTCAGAATTCTGACTTTTTCAGAAATTGAAAAAAAAAATTCCCCCCAAAATTTTTCCTGAAAATTTTTTTGGGTGTTGCGGAAAAAAGTCAGAATTCAGCAAACCGCTGCTGACAGACAGAAGTGATGCGTCGAGCCAGGGTCGGAGGACCGAACCATTTCTTGCACTTTCCCTGGGGGGGGGGGTCATTTTACAGCATTCATGCTTCGTTTACTGCTGAAAAACCAGTGATAACACGACTGTAACTCATTTTACTGCTGTATTTTCTTGTTATACTTGAAATGTATACAAATGTATTTATTTTCTGCCCCCCCCCTGCAGCATTCATTCACTTCATCGGACAGTTTCTGTCACATCGTGTTTACTCACTTCGGGACCTGGTTTAACAGAACGGTTGTTTTCAGGCTCTAAAACTGGATTCATGTGAACGAAAAGTCCAAATGATGCAAATCTGGAGCAGCTCGTCTGTGTGGATGATTGTCACACTGCCTCTGACCTGTCAAAGCCTAAGGGATCCTTTGGGGGGGTCTATGGACCCAGGTCTGCTGCACCTTTGGGATATGGTGCAACGGGAGATTCTCCCTGTGAATCTGCAGCAGCTGGGTGATACTGTAATGTTAATAAAAACCTCTGAGGAACCGAATTCACAGCAGCGTCAGCACGAGGATGTTCCCGGGCTTACACAGAGGTGGAGCTCCTGCAGATCTCAGGTCTCAGACCTGGATGCAGGTCTGAGGAAAGCAGCATCGATAAAACCAGAAACCACTTTCAGGAGCCGAAGGTCAGGGGCCCATGCAGGTGCTTTAAGTCCTCCAGGATCCAGAGATGGAGCAGAAAACTGTGGATGCAGCTTCCTCCTGAAACTTTCACGGTCAAACATGAAGATCTTCATGTTAAAAAGTTCTGATGACAGCTCTCGCTCTCAGCTGGGCTGTGACAGATGAAGCCAGCTGAAACCGGCCCATCTGTGAAGTCGTGCGGCTGATTAGAGTCGGCGAGGCATCGTGACTGTTCCTGTCTGCGGGGGGAGGGAGGACAGACGGCGGTGTGGGCTGAATACCAGCGAAGGTGAGTCACTGATGCTGCAGGACCAGCTTCCAGCTCACAGAGCGCTTCATCCGGAGCTCCACCTGCTGGCACACAGCTGGAACTGCAACACCATCACCGTGAATGCAGTCTGCAAACATCCACCCTCTGCAAACACCCACCCTCTGCAAACACCCACCCTCTGCACGCTCCCGCACCCTCTGCAAACATCCACCCTCTGCACGCTCACGCACAGTCTGTACGCTCACGCACCCACCCTCTGCACGCTCATGCACCCTCTGCACGCTCACGCACCCTCTGCACGCTCACGCACCCTCTGCACGCTCACGCACCCTCTGCACGCTCACGCACCCACCCTCTGCACGCTCACGCACCCTCTGCACGCTCACGCACCCACCCTCTGCACGCTCCCAAACCCACCCTCTGCACGCTACCGCATCCTCTGCACGCTCCCAAACCCACCCTCTGCACGCTCCCGCATCCTCTGCACGCTCCCAAACCCACCCTCTGCACGCTCCCAAACCCACCCTCTGCACGCTACCGCACCCACCCTCTGCACGCTACCGCACCCACCCTCTGCACGCTCCCAAACCCACCCTCTGCACGCTACCGCACCCACCCTCTGCACGCTCCCAAACCCACCCTCTGCACGCTCCCAAACCCACCCTCTGCACGCTACCGCACCCACCCCTCTGCACGCTCACGCACCCACCCTCTGCACGCTCACGCACCCACCCTCTGCACGCTCACGCACCCACCCTCTGCACGCTACCGCACCCACCCTCCGCACGCTACCGCACCCACCCTCCGCACGCTCTCGCACCCACCCTCTGCACGCTTCCGCACCCACCCTCTGCACGCTCACGCACCCACCCTCTGCACGCTTTCGCATCCACCCTCTGCACGCTCACGCACCCTCTGCACGCTCACGCACCCTCTGCACGCTCACGCACCCACCCTCTGCACGCTGCCGCACCCACCCTCTGCACGCTCACGCACCCACCCTCTGCACGCTCCCGCACCCACCCTCTGCACGCTCACGCAACCTCTGCACGCTCACGCACCCTCTGCACGCTCCCGCACCCACCCTCTGCACGCTCACGCACCCTCTGCACGCTCACGCACCCTCTGCACGCTCCCGCACCCACCCTCTGCACGCTCCCGCACCCACCCTCTGCACGCTCACGCAACCTCTGCACGCTCACGCACCCTCTGCACGCTCCCGCACCCACCCTCTGCACGCTGCCGCACCCACCCTCTGCACGCTCACGCACCCACCCTCTGCACGCTCACGCACCCACCCTCTACACGCTCACGCAGCCTCTGCACGCTCACACACCCTCTGCACGCCCCCAGAAAACCAGGGGGCCACCTGTGACCCCAAGATACCCTAGGTCAGGGTTTCCCAACCCTGGTCCTCAGGGACCCCCGCCCTGCTGGTTTTCCAGATATTCCTACTTCAACACACCTGACTAAGATTAAAGGCTCGTTAGCAGCTTGCAAAGAAGTTGATGAGCAGTTGAGTTGATCTGAATCAGGTGTGGTGGAGTTGGAAACCTGGAATACATGCAGGGCGGGGGTCCCTGAGGACCAGGGTCGGGAAACCCTGCCGTAGGGCCACCCGTGATGCCAAAAAAAACCAGAGGGCCACCCACGCTCCCAGAATACCCGAGGGTCACCCGTGACTTCAGGACACCCGAGGGCCACCCATGCCCCCAGAAACCCAGGGGGCCACCTACACCCCCCAGAAACCTGAGGGCCATCCACGCCCCCAGGACACCCAAGGGTCACTGATAGATGTGTGCATGTATGGACATGTATGTGTTTATATGTGTGTGTGTTATATACATACATGTTGAGAATATTTTTTTTAAATAGTATTTTTGTATGTAAACATTTTTGTCACATATTAGATTTATGTATGAATTTATCCCTGTATATATTTGAAAACATCTTTTTTGACTTGATGACATACTCTTGTCATGATCGCATGACTTCATCATGTGATCAAGTAATGATTTGAGTCTGAAGAAGGGCATACACTCGAAACGTTACTCTTCTTGCATTCTGCAAATAAATATTAATGGGAGCTACATCCAGTTTGTGTGGATCCATTTTTTCCTTTCTATTGAGTTTCCTTGCAGTCCAGCACCTGGGTTGAGATTTTCTCGAGACGTGCGTGACTTTTCTATTTTTACACCCGAGGGCCACCCACGCCCCCAGAAACCCAGGGGGCCACCTACACCCCCCCAGAAACCCGAGGGCCACCCACCCCCCCAGGTCACCCGTGACCCCAAGATACCCGAGGGCCACCCGTGATGCCAGGATACCTAAGAGTCACCCACAACCCCAGAATACCAGATGGTCACCCATGACCCCAGAAACCCAGGGGGCCACCTACACCCCCCCAGAAACCCGAGGGCCACCCACCCCCCAGGTCACCCGTGACCCCAAGATACCCGAGGGCCACCCGTAATGCCAGGATACCTAAGAGTCACCCACAACCCCAGAATACCAGATGGTCACCCATGACCCCAGAAACCCAGGGGGCCACCTACACCCCCAAGATACCCGAGGGCCACCCATGTCCCCAAGATACCCGAGGACCACCCACACCCCCAAGATACCCGAGGACCACCCACAACCCCAAGATACCCGAAGACCACCCACACCCCCAAGATACCAGATGGTCACCCACACCCCCAAGATACCCGAGGACCACCCACACCCCCAAGATACCTGAGGACCACCCACACCCCCAAGATACCCGAGGACCACCCACACCCCCAAGATACCCGAGGACCACCCACACCCCCAAGATACCCGAGGACCACCCACACCCCCAAGATAACCGAGGGCCACCCACACCCCCAAGATACCCGAGGGGGCCACCCACACCCCCAAGATACCCGAGGACCACCCACACCCCCAAGATAACCGAGGGGCCACCCACACCCCCAAGATACCCGAGGGCCACCCACACCCCCAAGATACCCGAGGACCACCCACACCCCCAAGATAACCGAGGGCCACCCACACCCCCAAGATACCCGAGGGCCACCCACACCCCCAGGATACATGAGGACCACCCACACCCCCAAGATAACCGAGGGCCACCCACACCCCCAAGATACCCGAGGGCCACCCGTGACCCCAGCAGGCCTGAAGGACACCCATGCCGGGGCAGATCCTTGCCCAGGAACCTGACAGGACCAAACCACCCCAGAAAAGACGCTTCCTGATGCTGAGGACGTTTTTTGCAGAGCTCTTCATCTCTTTCATGAAGGAAAAGAAGAAGCTTTTTTTTGCTTATCAGATTAAATTCTGCTAATAGAACAAGTGAAATTTTCTTGATAAGATTTCTTGAAATAAGATGCATCGCCTTAAAACAAGTTCCTATATCTCACTGAAATGTCTCTTTCAGTAATTTTGTCTTATTTTGAATGTGATGAAATATTTTGACTAGAAATGAAAAAAAATACTTGGTAAGATTTGAGTTTTTTCAGTGATGAGGGAACTTTTTTCTCTTAGACATGACCGTACATGTCAACACACACATTTACCTCACGTCCCATCTAATTTCTGTCCTGCAGGCGTGTGGACGTCCACCCATTCTGCCGAGGATGTTTCTGCTCTGCAGCTCTTCAGACTGAAGCTCCGAGCTGTGAAAGAAATGAGTCACCGTCTGTTGAGTGTGACCACGCAGCCGGATCTGAGCGAGCGTGTGGGCGCCGGCCGGCATGCTGGCAGCGGCGTGGGCACGCTAACTGAAGCCATTCACAGCTCACACATGAAAGAGGAGCCGAGCTGCAGGATGAAAACCTCCAGGATGGATCAGAACTGAGGGAGGAATTTTATTCATCCTGCAGTTCAACACTGAAACCCGAACAGAATCTTCTGGACTTTTACAGAGCTGGTAGATTTCTATCAGACTTGTTAAAGGCAGGCTGGATGATGTTTTCCACGAGCATTTTTTACTATATCGCTTAAAGTCTTCTTCACACCCCGATTGCAGACAATTAATTAAATGTTCTGACACAAAAATTTAAGAAATGAATCACCTGTGGAACATACAGGACTGGAAAAACCCATCCAATACAAAGAATTTCATTACCTCCATAAAACAAAGTATCACCTTCCAGTGGATTCTAGCAAGATCCCCGACTCGTGTGCGAATGCAAAATGAAACGATTCCCCTGGAGAGGGTCGCTCATAGAACAAAGTTCCAGGCGAGCAGTTGCTAGAACTGCTCTGTCCGAATGCGGCTTTTGATTACCGCACAAACAGACCACAGCTTGTGAGACTGAAAGGTTGTGTGTCTGAGATGGTGGTCAGCAGCACTGGAGCACCACAAGGAACTGTACTCTCACCATTCCTCTTTACACTGTACACCTCAGACTTCCAGTACAACTCTGATCCTGTCATCTGCAGAAATACTCTGATGACTCTGCAGTTGTGGGGTGTATCAGTGATGGACAAGAAGCCGAGTACAGGGAACTGGTCAGTCAGTTTGTGAAATGGTGCACACTCAAAAATACAGGTACCAATTTGTACTTAAAAGGGTCCAAAGCTCGTCGCTGGGGGGGTTCCTTTCTGAAGGACATTTCTGTACCTTCATGGTCCATTTTTGTACCTTATCAAGCTGTATGAGTTAATAAAGTACAATTAAACCAATTAAAGATGATGAATAAAGTCAATAAAATAGAGATTATGACAACAATCAAAGATGCTAATAATAAATGAATAATTATTATAGAAATATTAGGCCAAACACATATATAATTATACATATAATTATTACTATGATTATTATGAAAATCATAATATAATAATTATAATTATACTACTGTTTAGAAGTACTGGTATTTATAGTTATTGTACAAGTACACACATTTTTCAATGCTGCAGGTACCCTTAGGGTTGAAATGGTACAAATGTGTACTTTATATTACTGTGGACCCTTTTTCATAGTATATAGGTACTTCTGGCCTCATAAAGACCAATATTGTACTTTTGAGAGAACATTTGTAAAATAAAGTACCTACAGGTGCAGAAATGATCCTATCTCGTACCTCTATTTTTGAGTGTGTAACAATCACCTGCTGGCTCATTTATATGCAAAAACATCCATGAAGTACTTTGCATTGACCATATATGGTAGAATGTGGGTGTGTAGGGGGCGGGGCCAAATTCACCTGCACCAACTTCCAGGAAGACGGCGATTTATAAAGGAGTAATTGCTTGAATCTGTGCGTACACATGGATTTATACATCTGAATATTTTTTGGTGTACGTATACTTTTACTTTTGGGCATATACATACACTTTTACTACAGATCATAAGCACAGTTTTATAAATGAGGTCCCAGATGTTGAAAGAAAAACTCACAGTGGTCACAGAAATAACTTGTCCAGTTGGGTTTTCTTGTTCTTTTCTTCTCCATTTCTGCTCACTGGTTTGCGGTCGATGTGAAAGCAACCAACACTGCCTCTGATAGGCCGGTCAGCATCACAGACGTGATGAAAGCCGAACCATTTCACCCTCCTTAATACCAAAGCTGAAAGTGTAAAAATGACCAGCGTGGCAGTTAATACAAGCACGTAAATATAACTACAGTATATGTGCATGTGAGTGTGTACATGTATGTGTGCATGGGTCTATATGTGGGAGTGTTTTTATCTTTATTTTATTTTTGTTTTGTTTGCATTTTGTTTGCATTTGTTGTATTTAAAGAATAGCTTACTACTCATTTAACAGCTGTTTTCTTTTATGTAAAATGTGAGAACAGAAGAGGTCTGATCCAGCTCTGAACTTAAAGCTCGTTTTTATTCTGCACATCAGAAATCTTTCAGAGCTTCCTCAATATCGAGTCCACAGGAGGCTTCATATATAAAAATAGAGTTTTTCAATCAGCTAAACTGCTGAGCTTGGGGGGGGGGGGGGGGGGGTGTCCCGATCAGACGGGTCAGTTCAACACAGGTTCTGCTCTAGGAGATAGTCTGTACACGGCAGAGATGAACGGGTAAGAGGTCCAGAGTCAGAGGTCCAGGGTCAGGGGTCCTGGGTCCAGGGTCAGGGGTCCGGGGTCCGAGGTTCGGGGTCAGAGGTTCAGGGTCAGAGATCCAGGGTCAGGGATCTTGGGTCAGGGATCTTGGGTCAGGGATCTTGGGTCAGGGGTCAGGGTCAGAGGTTCAGGGTCAGAGATCCAGGGTCAGGGTTCCGGGGTCCGAGGTCCGGGGTCAGAGGGCCAGGGTCAGAGATCTTGGGTCAGGGGTCCGGGGTCAGAGATCTTGGGTCAGGGGTCCGGGTCAGGGGTCCGGGGTCAGAGATCTTGGGTCAGGGGTCCGGGGTCAGAGGTCAGAGGTCCAGGGTCAGAGATCTTGGGTCAGGGGTCCAGGGTCAGAGGTCAGAGGTCAGGGGTCCGGGGTCAGGGCACATCAGGAATTCCGCTCTTGCGGTTCCGGACCCGGACCACCTCCTTCCTCTCCTGCAGGAAGGTGCCGAAGGCGTCCTTCTCCTTGCTCTCCTCCGTAGCTGAAAGCAGAACCAAACCATCAGGACGGATCCGATTCTGTACCGAGGGTCTACATTCACTTTCAAATAGATTTCCTGATTGAACAACCGGTCTTTCACACGCACAAAAATAAAAAACTCAACGTTGAACCGGACCAACGTGGACTCCTTCAGATGATGCGGTCCTGCAACAGTCTGCCTACGTTTCCACTGCACCTACATCACACTACGCTGACTTTAGGGCTACGCGATAGAACATCGTCTGCTGTATAGAAAATGTCTGTCGTTTCAGATGAAGCTCTACATGCCGATCATAAACATCAACATTTAGAAGGAAATATTATTCTATTTTTCACCACAAAGGAAATAAAATGTGCCCGGGAACCAAATATCGGCAAATCCCTCCCGTCAGATCCTGTCCATTTCTGTCCATTTCTGTCCATTTCTGTCCAAATCACACAGTTACATATTTGCATTGGCTTAGTATTATCACAGGACCTCAGCGTTCAGCAAATTATGGCGGATAATTATTATAGTAGGTAATTATTACATCACAAATTCACGGACATGGACATTAACATCACAGACGATCCCTGCACATCTGGTCCCTGAGTTATAATAATCCCGTCAGGTTCGGGTTAAAGCTGGTGTTTGATCAGTGTCAGGAGTCAGGGTCCAGGGTCAGGGTTCAGGGTCAGAGGTCATGGGTTCTGGATGAGGAGTCCAGGGTAGGAATGTAACGATTACTGCTAAAATGGTTAATCGTGATAAAATTACCAACGATTAGTAATACCCTTCCAGATTTTAATTATTTTTAAAACTGTGACTGATTACTGCACTTTGAAAAACTCACTATGATGCTACTTATTTCCTGGAAAAGCATCAACAGTCTCAGATTGCATCATTTCATTTATGAAAACATGGTGGAAAGCAACAAAGGCGCCCACATGGACAAAGCTGTGGAGATTCCCCCTTCAAAAAGAACAAAGTAGACGTCTAGACCCATTATGGATATTTTCAAAGATGCTGGTGGGGTATTTGAATAATACCGCGTTTATAATGATAACCGTGATCATTTTGGTCACAATGACCGTGATATGAAATTTTCATATCGTTACATCCCAGTCCGGGGTCAGAGGTCCTGGATCCGGGGTCATGGGTCAGGGGTTCTGGGTCAGATCAGATGGGTCTGGGTCAGATGTCATTGATCAGAGGTCCAGGTTCAGGGGTAGGCATGTGTATGAATGTATGACATTCTGATGGTATGATAACCTTGAGCTAAAATATCATGGTTTCACTGTGTACCATGATATCATGACTACACTCTTCAAAATTGTTATAGGTTGAACAATGCCCTTTATTGGAACATCTGTACTTCTTCTTTTGATGTTTAATGGCGTTGGCATTAGCAAGGCACGTGAATTTACCGCCACCAACTGTGAGTGTGCGTCAGGACAGGCGGCGTAAACCTGACTTGCACTCTGTTCCTGTGTTTTATAAAACAGAATGAAGTTCATACTGCAGTCAAGCTATGAAGGTATGACGGAAAGTGCAATGTTTTTCATACCGCTAAATTTTTATACCGTGGTATACCTTGAAACAGGAAACTGGCAAATCCCTAGGCAGGTGTCAGAGGCCCGGGGTCAGGGGTCAAAAGTCCTGGGTCAGAGGTCCAGGTCTGTTCTGGCCGTCCATGAATACGTCAGATTTATTTTCATCCTCATGTTTAGCACCTTATTTCTTCACCTGGACCATCATCGTTCCGCTTTGGCCCACTTCAGGACTTAAGTTCAAGACGGCGAGTTCAGGACGGAGAGTTCAGGACGGAGAGTTCAGGACGGAGAGTTCAGGACGGAGAGTTCAGGACGGAGAGTTCAGGACGGAGAGTTCAGGACGGAGAGTTCAGGACGGAGAGTTCAGGACGGAGAGTTCAGGACGGAGAGTTCAGGACGGAGAGTTCAGGACGGCGAGTTCAGGACGGCGAGTTCAGGACGGAGAGTTCAGGACGGAGAGTTCAGGACGGAGAGTTCAGGACGGAGAGTTCAGGACGGAGAGTTCAGGACGGAGAGTTCAGGACTGAGAGTTCAGGACGGAGAGTTCAGGACGGAGAGTTCAGGACGGAGAGTTCAGGACGGAGAGTTCAGGACGGAGAGTTCAGGACGGAGAGTTCAGGACGGAGAGTTCAGGACGGAGAGTTCAGGACGGAGAGTTCAGGACGGAGAGTTCAGGACGGAGAGTTCAGGACGGAGAGTTCAGGACGGAGAGTTCAGGACGGAGAGTTCAGGACGGAGAGTTCAGGACGGAGAGTTCAGGACGGAGAGTTCAGGACGGAGAGTTCAGGACGGAGAGTTCAGGACGGAGAGTTCAGGACGGAGAGTTCAGGACGGAGAGTTCAGGACGGAGAGTTCAGGACGGAGAGTTCAGGACGGAGAGTTCAGGACGGAGAGTTCAGGACGGAGAGTTCAGGACGGAGAGTTCAGGACGGAGAGTTCAGGACGGAGAGTTCAGGACGGAGAGTTCAGGACGGAGAGTTCAGGACGGAGAGTTCAGGACGGAGAGTTCAGGACGGCGAGTTCAGGACGGAGAGTTCAGGACGGAGAGTTCAGGACGGAGAGTTCAGGACGGAGAGTTCAGGACGGAGAGTTCAGGACGGAGAGTTCAGGACGGAGAGTTCAGGACGGAGAGTTCAGGACGGAGAGTTCAGGACGGAGAGTTCAGGACGGAGAGTTCAGGACGGAGAGTTCAGGACGGAGAGTTCAGGACGGAGAGTTCAGGACGGCGAGTTCAGGACGGAGAGTTCAGGACGGAGAGTTCAGGACGGAGAGTTCAGGACGGAGAGTTCAGGACGGAGAGTTCAGGACGGAGAGTTCAGGACGGAGAGTTCAGGACGGAGAGTTCAGGACGGAGAGTTCAGGACGGCGAGTTCAGGACGGAGAGTTCAGGACGGAGAGTTCAGGACGGAGAGTTCAGGACGGCGAGTTCAGGACGGCGAGTTCAGGACGGCGAGTTCAGGACGGCGAGTTCAGGACGGAGAGTTCAGGACGGCGAGTTCAGGACGGCGAGTTCAGGACGGAGAGTTCAGGACGGAGAGTTCAGGACGGCGAGTTCAGGACGGAGAGTTCAGGACGGAGAGTTCAGGACGGAGAGTTCAGGATGACGAGTTCAGGACCAAGAGTTCAGGACAGAGGTTCAGGACGGAGAGTTCAGGACGGAGAGTTCAGGACGGCGAGTTCAGGACGGAGAGTTCAGGACGGAGAGTTCAGGACGGCGAGTTCAGGACGGCGAGTTCAGGACGGCGAGTTCAGGACGGCGAGTTCAGGACGGAGAGTTCAGGACGGCGAGTTCAGGACGGAGAGTTCAGGACGGAGAGTTCAGGACGGAGAGTTCAGGACGGAGAGTTCAGGACGGCGAGTTCAGGACGGCGAGTTCAGGACGGAGAGTTCAGGACGGAGAGTTCAGGACGGAGAGTTCAGGACGGAGAGTTCAGGATGCGAGTTCAGGACGGAGAGTTCAGGACGGAGAGTTCAGGACGGAGAGTTCAGGACGGAGAGTTCAGGACGGAGAGTTCAGGACGGAGAGTTCAGGACGGAGAGTTCAGGACGGAGAGTTCAGGACGGCGAGTTCAGGACGGCGAGTTCAGGACGGCGAGTTCAGGACGGAGAGTTCAGGACGGAGAGTTCAGGACGCAGAGTTCAGGACGGAGAGTTCAGGACGGAGAGTTCAGAGACGGAGAGTTCAGGACGGAGAGTTCAGGACGGAGAGTTCAGGACGCGAGTTCAGAACGGAGAGTTCAGGACGGAGAGTTCAGGACGGAGAGTTCAGGACGGAGAGTTCAGGACGCAGAGTTCAGGACGGAGAGTTCAGGACGAAGAGTTCAGGACGGAGAGTTCAGGACGGCGAGTTCAGGACGGCGAGTTCAGGACGGAGAGTTCAGGACGCGAGAGTTCAGGACGGAGAGTTCAGGACGGAGAGTTCAGGATGGCAAGTTCAGGACGGAGAGTTCAGGACGGAGAGTTCAGGACGGAGAGTTCAGGACGGAGAGTTCAGGACGGAGAGTTCAGGACGGAGAGTTCAGGACGGAGAGTTCAGGACGGAGAGTTCAGGACGGAGAGTTCAGGACGGAGAGTTCAGGACGGAGAGTTCAGAACGGAGAGTTCAGGACGGAGAGTTCAGGACGGAGAGTTCAGGACGGAGAGTTCAGGACGGCGAGTTCAGGACGGAGAGTTCAGGACGGAGAGTTCAGGACGGAGAGTTCAGGACGGAGAGTTCAGGATGGAGAGTTCAGGACGGAGAGTTCAGGACGGAGAGTTCAGGATGGAGAGTTCAGGACGGAGAGTTCAGGATGCGAGTTAGGGACGGAGAGTTAGGGACGGAGAGTTAGGGACGGAGAGTTAGGGACGGAGAGTTAGGGACGGAGAGTTCAGAACGGAGAGTTCAGGACGGAGAGTTCAGGACGGAGAGTTCAGGACGGAGAGTTCAGGACGGAGAGTTCAGGACGGAGAGTTCAGAACGGAGAGTTCAGGACGGCGAGTTCAGGACGGAGAGTTCAGGACGGAGAGTTCAGGACGGAGAGTTCAGGATGACGAGTTCATGCTGATTGGTGGTCTGGAGGGAGGAGTCGCTGTGATGTCCGTCTTCCCTCCCTCTCAAGTCCTCTCTCCTGGCCACAGTTCCCAGCATTCACCCCCAGCCCTGGAACTCACCTCCCTCTAAACTCAGTATTCAGGATCACTTTCTCACCGCTGTGGTCGATGTCGTCCGTGTCGCTGTCCACCTCTTCCTCGTCCTCCTCCTCGCCACCGTCAGGGTTGCCTCGCGTCATGATGAAGTCGCTGGGTCCGGCGATGTCGGCGTCCTCTGTGGACAGGGAGTCGTCAGCAGGGTAGCGGACTACAGGACGAGGGTTTGGATCAGCCGGTGTTGGACAGGTTACCTGCAGACGGAGCGCTGGACATGTTCACGGCCCCCAGGTCCTTCCTGAGCCGCTCCAGCTGCTCCTGCTGCTTCCTGCTCTGCGCCTCCGCCTGGTGGACAGAAGTCCGGTCAAACACCCGCAACCTCAGGACAAACACAACCCCACCACGCCAACACGAGCGCTCACCAGCTGTTTGCGGAGTCTTTCGTATTCGGGCCGGTAGTCCCTGAGGAGGCAGAAGGTTCAGGTCAGGGAACAGAAACACCGAAAGACACCAGGAACCAGGACGCAGGTCTCACCTCTCATACTCTTTGGCAGCATCTTCCACCTGAACAAACAGCTCGTCCAATCCACTCCCTGTGACGGCGGACACGCCCACCACCTGCAGCAGGGGGAACATTCATGATCCAAACTACGGTTCTGATCCAGTCCAGCCCAACCTGATACAATATAAGAACGCATTCACACTGGATCTGTCTGGTCCAGTTCCACGGATAGTCCGCTTCGTTTGGGGGTACTGTGGATTCAGACTCTGGTTCAGGCCAGAGAAACGAACCTGGTCTGACTTCAAAACCAAGGGTCTCCTGGTTCGGACCAGAGAAGCGAACCCTGGTCCAACCCAAAACCAAGGGTCTCCTGGTTCGGACCAGAGAAGCAAACCCTGGTCCAACTGAAAACCAAGGGTCTCCTGGTTCGGACCAGAGAAGCGAACCCTGGTCCAACTGAAAACCAAGGGTCTCCTGGTTCGCACCAGAGAAGCGAACCCTGGTCCAACTGAAAACCGGGGGTCTCACCGTTCGCACCAGAGAAGCAACCCTGGTCCAACTGAAAACCAAGGGTCTCCTGGTTCGGACCAGAGAAGCAAACCCTGGTCCAACTAAAAACCAAGGGTCTCACCGTTCGCACCAGAGAAGCGAACCCTGGTCCAACTGAAAACCAAGGGTCTCCTGGTTCGGACCAGAGAAGCGAACCCTGGTCCAACTGAAAACCAAGGGTCTCCTGGTTCGGACCAGAGAAGCAAACCCTGGTCCAACTAAAAACCAAGGGTCTCCTGGTTCAGACCAGAGAAGCAACCCCTGGTCCAACTAAAAACCAAGGGTCTCCTGGTTCAGACCAGAGAAGCGAACCCTGGTCCAACTGAAAACCAAGGGTCTCCTGGTTCGAACCAGAGAAGCGAACCCTGGTCCAACTAAAAACCAAGGGTCTCCTGGTTCAGACCAGAGAAGCGAACCCTGGTCCAACTGAAAACCAAGTGTCTCCTGGTTCGCACCAGAGAAGCGAACCCTGGTCCAACTGAAAACCGGGGGTCTCACGGTGTGCACCAGAGAAGCAACCCCTGGTCCAACTAAAAACCAAGGGTCTCCTGGTTCAGACCTGAGAAGCAAACCCTGGTCCAACTGAAAACCAAGGGTCTCCTGGTTTGGACCAGAGAAGCAAACCCTGGTCCAACTGAAAACCAAGGGTCTCCTGGTTCGGACCAGAGAAGCGAGCCCTGGTCCAACTGAAAACCAAGGGTCTCCTGGTTCGGACCAGAGAAGCGAACCCTGGTCCAACTAAAAACCAAGGGTCTCCTGGCTCCGACCAGAGAAGCGAACCCTGGTCCAACTGAAAACCGGGGGTCTCACGGTTCGCACCAGAGAAGCAACCCCTGGTCCAACTAAAAACCAAGGGTCTCCTGGTTCGGACCAGAGAAGCGAACCCTGGTCCAACTGAAAACCAAGGGTCTCCTGGTTTGGACCAGAGAAGCAAACCCTGGTCCAACTGAAAACCAAGGGTCTCCTGGTTCGGACCAGAGAAGCAAACCCTGGTCCAACTGAAAACCAAGGGTCTCCAGGTTCGGACCAGAGAAGCGAACCCTGGTCCAACTGAAAACCAAGGGTCTCCTGGTTCGGACCAGAGAAGCGAACCCTGGTCCAACTGAAAACCAAGGGTCTCCTGGTTCGGACCAGAGAAGCGAACCCTGGTCCAACTGAAAACCAAGGGTCTCCTGGTTTGGACCAGAGAAGCGAACCCTGGTCCAACTGAAAACCAAGGGTCTCCTGGTTTGGACCTAAGAAGTAAACCCTGGTCCAACTGAAAACCAAGGGTCTCCTGGTTTGGACCTGAGAAGCGTACCATGGTCCAACTGAAAACCAAGGGTCTCCTGGTTTGGACCAGAGAAGCGAAACCTGGTCCAACTGAAAACCAAGGGTCTCATGGTTTGGACCTGAGAAGCAAACCCTGGTCAAACTGAAAACCAAGGGTCTCCTGGTTTGGACCAGAGAAGGGAACCCTGGTCCAACTGAAAACCAAGGGTCTCCTGGTTGAGAGTAGAGAAGCTCTGAGCATGACCTCTGAGCCAAATGAACAACAGTAGAGAGCAGAAGATATGTTAACCTCTGCAACTCCCTCTACAGTATATGTGACATCACCTCCCCGTATATGTGACATCACCTCCCCGTATATGTGACATCACCTCCCCGTATATGTGACATCACCTCCCCGTATATGTGACATCACCTCCCCGTATATGTGACATCACCTCCCCCGTATATGTGACATCACCTCCCCGTATATGTGACATCACCTCCCCGTATATGTGACATCACCTCCCCGTATATGTCACATCATCTCCCTGTATATGTCACATCACCTCCCTGTATATGTGACATCACCTCCCCGTATATGTGACATCACCTCCCCGTATATGTGACATCACCTCCCCGTATATACATCACCTCCCCGTATATGTGACATCACCTCCCCGTATATGTCACATCACCTCCCACATAATCTCCCTATATCTGACATCACCTCCCCGTATATGTGACATCATCTCTCTGTATATATGACATCACCTCCCCGTATATGTGACATCACCTCCCCGTATATGTGACATCACCTCCCCGTATATGTGACATCACCTCCCCGTATATGTGACATCACCTCCCCCGTATATGTGACATCATCTCCCCGTATATGTGACATCACCTCCCCGTATATGTGACATCACCTCCCCGTATATGTCACATCACCTCCATCCCTCCCCGTATATGTGACATCACCTCCCCCGTATATGTGACATCACCTCCCCGTATATGTGACATCATCTCCCCGTATATGTCACATCACCTCCCACGTCACACTCCCCGTATATGTCACATCACCTCCCACATCACCTCCCCGTATATGTGACATCACCTCCCCGTATATGTGACATCATCTCTCTGTATATATGACATCACCTCCCCGTATATGTGACATCACCTCCCCGTATATGTGACATCACCTCCCCCGTATATGTGACATCACCTCCCCCGTATATGTGACATCACCTCCCCGTATATGTGACATCACCTCCCCGTATATGTCACATCATCTCCCCGTATATGTGACATCACCTCCCCGTATATGTGACATCACCTCCCCGTATATGTGACATCACCTCTCCGTATATGTGACATCACCTCCCCCGTATATGTGACATCACCTCCCCGTATATGTCACATCATCTCTCTGTATATGTGACATCACCTCCCCGTATATGTGACATCACCTCCCTGTATATGTGACATCACCTCCCTGTATATGTGACATCACCTCCCTGTATATGTGACATCACCTCCCCGTATATGTGACATCACCTCCCCGTATATGTGACATCACCTCCCCGTACATGTGACATCACCTCCCCGTACATGTGACATCACCTGCGCTGTCAGGACTGAAGTCTCCCTGAAAGATCAGCAGAGGCCAAGAGGCCACCAGAATACCAAAGCTGTCCCAGAAATGAAGATGCTGCCCCCAGTGGGTGGAGAATAAATGACCAAGCTTCCTCCGATTCCCTGTGAAGCCTCGGGATCAGGACTTGCAGACAACCAAGGAGCGTTGCCAGGAAACCAGAGCGGCCTCCATTAGACTCGCCCCCATGTTTGAGATGGACCTGGAGGCTGTCCTGGAGAACATCCATGGCTTGTCTGGAAGATTTAGGTGCATCTTACATTTTTACTGATGCACCCAAATATAAATATTAGGCGCACCAGTGCCATGCAGAAAGTTAGACCGGAGCCCTGGCTCATCAGCCAATCACACGGCAGCAACTGTGTGATGCCATCACGTCAATATGGAGCAAAATGTCCCAGGAATGTTTCCAACACCTTGTTGGATCCATGACATCAGGAATTAAGGCAGTTCAGGAGGAAAAAGGGGTCCGAACTGGTTCTAGAAGGTGGACCTGATAAAGACAGTGATTGTGTCAGCTGCCTCCATCCGTCCCAAATATCCTCCATCCTAAATGATCCTGACGGATGAAGCCCAGTGATTGGTTCTTTTCCCCTGATTTATGTAAAGAAGAACAGACACGAAGCTGAGAAACAGAGTCTCTCAGCAACACACAGGTTCACAAATCACAAACATCCCGGACAGGACCCCACAGCAAGTAGCGATGAGAACTCAAACTCAGGTGTAGTGTAGGAACTGACCGTTACCTCCATCAGCAACATGAAAAACAAACTTTTCATCAAAACAATAGCTTAAAGGACAACCTAGACCTTATTTCTAGGAGAATATACGTGCATTCACCCACCGGTAACATTTTTGTATCACACGAATGTCCTGTAGATTCAGAGTTTTGTGAATTGTGTTTTTTTTTGGTTTACCTGGGTAGCGAGCTGTTCTACTATGTGAACACACAGCCCCAAAAAGTGTGTAGAACACCCTGATAACTAACGGAAAGCTAAATCTGGACTCACGGGACAATAGTAGTTGTTCGTTCGTTCATTCTACTTAAAGTATTGGCAAAAATCAAGGAGTTTTGCTGCAGATAATTCCTTCTATAGTGACTGCGCCATCTCCGCCATTACACTGGATGAACACTGAAGGGTGACTCAATGTAATATCTTCAGAAGGACTCAAAGTGATGCAGAAATATTACCGGTGAGTAAATGCACGTATATACTCCTGAAAATAAGGTCCAGTTTGACAAAAAAAGAAAGTTATCCCTTAAATCTCTGGTTAAATCCAACCAGAGAGCCTGAGTTCTCTGACATGCTGACAATATGTCCTGTAGAGCAACAGCGCCCCCGTGTGGTCTACACGCCACACTGCACCTTGCAGCACAAAAACACACATTTAAGCTCGTGAAGTCATAAAAGCTGCAGCTCCGTTCCATGTTTAAGCTTCATCAGTCACGATGTTCCAGCAATCATCCTGATCAAGACAGTTATTAGTTTTGGATTTTTATTTAGTTTCAGTTTTTATTTAGTTTTGGCATTTTGTTTTTCATTTCATTAGTTTTAGTTAGTTTTTTAGCAGGTTTGCTAGTTTTTATTAGTTTTATTTTTTGGAAAATGCTTAGTTTTATTTTAGTTTTTAATTAGTTTCAGTGTTAGTTTTAGTTTTTGTTTGTTTGATTTTTTGTTTGTTTAGTTTTTTTCGTAAATTTTAGGCATTTGTCTGGTGTGACATTCACAATAATCATAAAGTCACTCAAGAGTAAAACTGGTAACGGCAAAGCTTTCGCACATTTCTATTGTTCCTAATTTGCTGTTCTTATTTCTTCTTTTAGCTATATCTGTGTTTAATTGTATTTACTGTAAAGTGACCATGGTTGTCCCTCAAACGCCATCTTACCCTCAGGTTGGTGTAGAACTCATCCAGAACCAGGCTCATGGACCGGGTCAGGTTGCTCACATATGAGGTTTCCTGGTTCAGAGCGTCCTGGAAGACCTCAAAGTCCTGCATCCACTCCACGGCGAAGCTGTGGTCGACGATGTCAGTCTGCAAAACCACAGCGGACAACAGTCAACAACAACACGTAAACAAACCCCACAGACAACGAGGACGGGATGATGACATCACCTTGTTCATGACGACGATGAAGGGCAGCTTGGTCTTGTAGAGGATGCTGGAAGAGACATCAGTCAAGGTGAGTTCACCTGAAATGTCTCACAAACATGGTCGTAAACAGTGACATCACAGAGGCCAACGCCCACATTACATCATCCTGTGCAGCTCTAAACCCCGCCTCCATCCTAAAACACTAAACACATCCAAAACACGTCTAAAACATGTTTAAAGCACATCTAAAACACGTCTAAAAACACACCTAAAACATGTCTAAAACATGTCTAAAACATGTTTAAAGCACATCTAAAACACGTCTAAAAACACACCTAAAACACGTCCAAAACATGTCTAAAACATGTTTAAAGCACATCTAAAACACCTCTAAAACACGTCTAAAACGCATCCAAAACATGTCTAAAACACACCTAAAACATGTCTAAAACATGTCTAAAACGCACCTTAAAACACGTCTAAAACATGTCTAAACGCGTCTAAAAAACACCTAAAACACGTCTAAAACATGTCTAAACGCGTCTAAAACACACCTAAAACACGTCTAAAACATGTCTAAACGCGTCTAAAACACACCTAAATCACGTCTAAAACATGTTTAAAACATGTCTAAACACACCTAAATCACGTCTAAAACATGTTTAAAACATGTCTAAACACACCTAAATCACGTCTAAAACATGTTTAAAACGCGTCTAAAACGCTTCTAAAACGCTTCTAAAACGCGTCTAAAATGCGTCTAAAACGCGTCTAAAACGCACCTAAAACACGCCTAAAACGCACCTAAAACACGCCTAAAATGCACCTAAAACACGCCTAAAATGCACCTAAAACACGCCTAAAACGCACCTAAAACACGCCTAAAATGCACCTAAAACACGCCTAAAACGCACCTAAAACACGCCTAAAACACGCCTAAAACGCACCTAAAACACGCCTAAAACACGCCTAAAACACGCCTAAAACGCGTCTAAAACACGTCTAAAACGCTTCTAAAACGCACCTAAAACACGCCTAAAACACGCCTAAAACACGCCTAAAATGCACCTAAAACACGCCTAAAACATGTCTAAAATGCACCTAAAACACGCATAAAACACGCCTAAAACGCACCTAAAACACGCCTAAAACACGCCTAAAACGCGTCTAAAACACGTCTAAAACGCTTCTAAAACGCACCTAAAACACGCCTAAAACGCACCTAAAACACGCCTAAAACGCACCTAAAACACACCTAAAACGCACCTAAAACACGCCTAAAACACATCTAAAACAAGTCTAAAACACATCTAAAACGCAACTAAACACATCTTAAACATGTCTAAAACGCACCTAAAACACGTCTAAAACACATCTAAAACACGCCTAAAACATACCTAAAACATGCCTAAAACGCACCTAAAACACGCCTAAAACACGCCTAAAACATGTCTAAAACACATCTAAAACAAGTCTAAAACACATCTAAAACGCAACTAAACACATCTTAAAACATGTCTAAAACACGTCTAAAACACGTCTAAAACACGTCTAAAACACGTCTAAAACATGTCTAAAACACGTCTAAAACACATCTAAAACACGTCTAAAACATATCTAAAACACGTCAAACACGTCTATAACACATCTAAAACACGTCTAAAACATGTCTAAAACACGTCTAAAACACACCTAAAACATGTCTAAAACACACCTAAAACATGTCTAAAACATGTCTAAAACATGTCTAAAACACACCTAAAACATGTCTAAAACATGTCTAAAACATGTCTAAAACACGTCTAAAACACACCTAAAACATGTCTAAAACATGTCTAAAACATGTCTAAAACACGTCTAAAACACGTCTAAAACACGTCTATAACACATCTAAAACACGTCTAAAACACGTCTAAAACACGTCTAAAACACGTCTAAAACACGTCTATAACACATCTAAAACACGTCTAAACCATGTCTAAAACGCGTCGACACGTAGCATCAACATGATCTGCCCTCCCGTCTGGCTGCCCTCCGAACTCGCTGGAGTCCGGGTTGCCAGATCTGCTGACGTGAACAAGACATGTTTACCTCATTCATTTGATTTTTGACCTGATGTTTGCAGAAGCAACAGACTCCAACAATCCTTCACATCCCTCTCATTTACTACAGATGTTATCTAGGGATTCCACGCAGGAGCACATTCGAAAATAGTGATGCAAGATATGAAAAATTTCAACTGATACCGAAAACCGCTGATTTTCTGCTTCTCATGCCCAAAACCGATATTAATAATAATAATAATAATAATGGATCAGATTTATATTGTGCTATTTCTTGCAGGGCACGCAAACCTTCACAGTACATCCATTATTCTTTCACTCCTTATTCATACACCAGTGAGGCCCTCACGGGAGGCAAGCAAGGTTAAGTGTCTTGCCCAAGGACACGACAGATGGCTGGGGGATCGGGATTGAACCGCCGATCCTTCGATCATTAGCCCACCTGCTCCACCACCTGAGCCACAGCCGCCCTGAAAAGCTGAAAATGATGTAATATTCATTCCTTGCGTAAAATTGGAAAAATCCTTCTGCTGAGGATCCAGGAGTTGCTGGAGACGTCATAATGTTGCATGGGGGGCGTGGCCTAATGATGGTCCATGGATTTAAAAAAAAAACAGCATTACATGGCTTCAGCAGCTTGCATGCCTGTTATATATTAATTATGTTGATAACCGTTTTACCTACAATGTGATACTTCTGTATTTCCTCATTTCAGGATACTTTTAAGATCTGGCTAGAGACAACTGGGCTGCATCTGGCCCGAAACTGGGCCGGATCTCAGCAGCATCTGGGCCGTATTTAGGCAGCATCTGGGCTGTATCTGGGCCGTATTTGGGCAGCATCTGGGCCGTATTGGGGCAGAATCTGGGCCGAATTTGGGCAGCATCTGGGCTGTATTTGGGCAGCATCTTTGACGTATTTGGGCAGCATCTGGGCCGCATTTGGGCAGCATCTGGGCCGTCTTTGGGCAGCATCTGGGCCGTATTCAAGCAGCATCTGGGCCGTATTCAAGCAGCATCTGGGCCGTTTAAGAGATCTGGGCCGTATTGGGGCAGCATCTGGGCCGTATTGGGGCAGCATCTGGGCCGCATTTAGGCAGCATCTGGGCCGGATTGGGGCAGAATCTGGGCCGGATTGGGGCAGAATCTGGGCCGTATTGGGGCAGAATCTGGGCCGTATTGGGGCAGCATCTGGGCCGTATTTCGGCAGCATCTGGGCTGCATTTAGGCAGCATCTTTGACGTATTTGGGCAGCATCTGGGCCGCATTTGGGCAGCATCTGGGCCGTCTTTGGGCAGCATCTGGGCCGTATTCAAGCAGCATCTGGGCCGTATTCAAGCAGCATCTGGGCCGTATTGGGGCAGCATCTGGGCCGTATTCAAGCAGCATCTGGGCCGTATTCAAGCAGCATCTGGGCCGTGTTCAAGCAGCATCTGGGCCGTATTGGGGCAGCATCTGGGCCGTATTGGGGCAGCATCTGGGCCGCATATTAGGGCAGCATCTGGGCCGTATTGGGGCAGAATCTGGGCCGTATTGGGGCAGAATCTGGGCCGTATTGGGGCAGAATCTGGGCCGTATTGGGGCAGCATCTGGGCCGTATTTCGGCAGCATCTGGGCCGTATTTGGGCAGAATCTGGGCCGGATTTAGGCAGCATCTGGGCCGTATTGGGGCAGAATCTGGGCCGTATTTGGGCAGAATCTGGGCCGTATTTAGGCAGCATCTGGGCCGTATTGGGGCAGAATCTGGGCCGTATTGGGGCAGCATCTGGGCCGTATTGGGGCAGCATCTGGGCCGTATTGGGGCAGCATCTGGGCCGTATTGGGGCAGCATCTGGGCCGGATTGGGGCAGCATCTGGGCCGTATTGGGGCAGCATCTGGGCCGTATTTGGGCAGCATCTGGGCCGTATTGGGGCAGCATCTGGGCCGTATTGGGGCAGCATCTGGGCCGTATTGCGGCAGCATCTGGGCCGTATTTGGGCAGAATCTGGGCCGTATTTAGGCAGCATCTGGGCCGTATTGGGGCAGAATCTGGGCCGGATTTGGGCAGCATCTGGGCCGGATTGGGGCAGAATCTGGGCCGTATTGGGGCAGAATCTGGGCCGGATTTAGGCAGCATCTGGGCCGGATTGGGGCAGAATCTGGGCCGTATTGGGGCAGCATCTGGGCCGTATTGGGGCAGCATCTGGGCCGTATTGGGGCAGCATCTGGGCCGTATTGGGGCAGCATCTGGGCCGTATTTCGGCAGCATCTGGGCCGTATTGCGGCAGCATCTGGGCCGTATTTGGGCAGAATCTGGGCCGTATTTAGGCAGCATCTGGGCCGTATTGGGTCAGAATCTGGGCCGTATTGGGGCAGCATCTGGGCCGTATTGGGGCAGAATCTGGGCCGTATTGGGGCAGCATCTGGGCCGTATTTGGGCAGCATCTGGGCCGTATTGGGGCAGCATCTGGGCCGTATTTCGGCAGCATCTGGGCCGTATTGGGGCAGCATCTGGGCCGTATAGGGGCAGCATCTGGGCCGTATTTGGGCAGCATCTGGGCCGTATTTGGGCAGCATCTGGGCCGTATTGGGGCAGCATCTGGGCCGGATTTGGGCAGAATCTGGGCCGTATTTGGGCAGCATCTGGGCCGGATTTGGGCAGAGTCTGGGCCGTATCTACACGGAGCTACACGGTGGCGCAGTGGTTAGCGCTGCAGCCTCACAGCAATCAGATGTGTGGTATCTCCAGAACGACTTCCAGACGTTGGTACCTGCAGGCATACAGCATGTTGGACATGAAGGTGACGGGGTTGACGCTGCGGGACGTGTCCATCACGTAGATCACCACACAGGGGAAGGATGACGCCTGAGACACACAAACACACCGACTATAAACACACACATTTCCGACCAGACGGACGGCGGCCGGCGAGCCCACCCACCAGAGCTTCAGTGATGATGGTGCCAGACGCCGACCACGTGAAGACCTCGATCTGACCCGGGGTGTCGATCAGGACGTAGCTGTTTACAGAGAAACACGTTTAGTCATTCCTCCGGTTTAAATGAACTGAAAGTGCTGGGACTTTTATTGTGTTTTCATTATAAAAAACGTAAGGATGCAGTTTTATAGGTGTTTATGATGAAACGTGCGACAGAGGAACCGGATACTGACCGGTGATTCTGCTGCTTCTTCTCGATGAACTGCATCACCTGCAGAAAACAAACAGTTCTCACAACGCTGCATTTTCCTCTTTTCAAACTAAAATTTAACATGTAGATGCATCTACGTGTATCATCAGCTCCTCCAGAGGACACTTCTGTTATGAACTTATTTCATTAAAGAAAGAAGCAGAATAAAGAGAAAAACCATGGCCATGTGTTACTGATGCATCCAGAACCTGCACGTCTGCATATGAACGCCTCTCACTGACACGAGGCAGTTTTTTGGCCTTTTTTTTACCGATATCTGATTCCAATATTTTCCAACTCTTAATTTCCGTGACATCACAGAGTCACCTGATCAAAGCGCGTTGCAAACAGGTTGAGTGAGGTCACGATGCCGCCGTTGGGTCCGAGGCCGTACTGCTTCATCACCTCTTTGTAGTTCACCGTGTCCCTGATGTCTGCGGAGGAGAGGACAGACTGACGCTACGGAGAGCAGCAGGGACAAAAAGCCGACAACAGAATGTCCGGGAAGTAGACCGGTCCTCACCGATGTTGGCAGGAAAGGGAACCTCGTGCACGGCGGGGTCCAGGTTGATGACGTAGGGCGGAGATTTCAGGGTGTGAAGGTGAGCCGTCAGCCTCTGCAGGACACAAACACACCTGAACACACCTGACATGACGTCAGCGATCTGAGGATGATGATGCTCTACATTCATCTGTCACGACAGAAGACGGCACGAACCAACGCCAAAGGCTGACAGGTCACAAATCCATACCGATATCAGAAATATCGATACCAACGGTGGTGTCAATATCAAGCGATAGCAGTGCAATTATATCAATACTTCAATGTAAGGTAGTGGTGGGGTGGTTGATACAAATATCGCTAAAAATGCTGGTATCGATATCAATCAATATGAATATTGATATTTCTATACCAATTTCGGAGTTGATATCACTGAAATATCACAATATTTTCATATGCAGATTTATTATTGCTATTCAAAAACGCGGTATCGATCTATTTTACTAATAAAATCACGCGAGATTTCACAGAAACCCACGAGATTTTGTAACAGACCTACATAAAATAGATACCGCGTTTTGTAAATATCGTCAGGATATCGGCATATGAAAATATCGCAACATTTTAGTGTATCAATATCTTTTCCCCCACCCCTTATAAAATGCATTGTTATCTGTATCGGTATCAACAATAGTAGCCCCGTACTTACGTGGTATCAGATCGATACCAAATCTCGCAGTATCGCACACCCCTAGTTGTACAGAAACTGTAAACTCAGTATTTCCTCAGAAATGTTCATCCATTTTTACAGCTCACACCTGCACAGGTGGATCTTCTGTCCTCTGACAGGACAGACTGAGGATGAGGAGGATGAAGAAACTGGTGGGCTTTTAACACACACACACACACACACACACACACAAAAGAAAAAAAAACAAAGTAAACTTTGAACCAAACAGATTAAAACAGCCTTTAATTAAAGTTCCAGGAAATAGACGGAGCCACGCAGACACAGAAACGTGTAGAATAAGAGTTTCAGAGGATACACGGTGACGCTGTTAGCCTCCGTTAGCCGCACGCGCTACCTGTCACGAGCTCACCTGAACGAATGTTGTTTTCCCGGAACCAGCCATACCGAGGACGACCAGACACACGGGTTTGTCCCGCGCGGCCGCCGGCGGCGTCCCGCCATCTGCACCTGCCGCCGGACTCTCCCGGTTCCCCGGTAAATCCGCTCCGGCACCGGGACCCTGCGACGCCGCTGCCATGATGGGTGTTGGTATGGCAACCGGATACCGTCAGGAGACGGGCAGTGTCGAAAAATGGAAGATGGCAGGCGGGGAGGGACAAACTGGGCGACTGCTGAGTTTAAATTGGTGAAATGATTTAACTTTAGATTTTATTTGAAAAGAATGAAATTAAATTGAATTAAAACAATAATGATGATAAAATTATATTTCAGACAGACAAAGAAAATAACTGAATAATTTTCCGAATAGTGAGGACAACTATTATCATTCTTATTCTTTTTCTTCTCATTATTTTCTTCTTCTTATAATTATTAATTATTATTATTATTATTATTATTATTATTAATCAATAAATCTTTTAGGAATTTTTGAGTGCTTATTTACTTATTTATTATACTCATTCATATTGTCATACATCTGGGGAGTATATATTTTTTATTTTTATAGAATACATGTTAAATGTTTTAGTTTCAACTTAAATTTTATAGTCAAGTGGGCCGCATGTGAACATTTGGCACAGATTAAATTACATCTCTCTCGCCTCCAAGGTACAGTTTTTTGTTGTTTTTGTTTTTTCTTCAAAGTTGCAAAAAATAAAGTTGTGTAAAAAGTATTTGAGAATAGGATTATTTATCAGTTTTAGTTTTATTGGTTTTAATTGTTCTTTTGTAGTGTCTTTGGGTGTTTTGAAAGGGGATTTAAAATATAAAATATATCTTGTTTAATATTATTATTCATTATTATTAATGATAATAATAATTTACCCAGAAAAAGAAAATAATTGAATTTTTTTTTTTTAATTAAGTCATTTTTTGAGGAATATTTAAGTATTTATTTACTCATTTATAACCCCAATATTTTTCGTACATTTGTATGGCATTTATCTTATATTTCTATATTATACACTTTTAACATTTTGGGGATTTTTCTTTTTCTTTTTTAAAAAGTTGCCAAAAAAAAAAAAAGTTGTGGAAAAATAATTTGTAAAATAAGACTATTTTTTCTTTAAAAAGATCTAAGGTTTTAATTATTCTTTTGTATAGTACCCATGGGTGTTTTGGCAGGTGCTTTTAAATAATAATAATAATAATAACAATAAATCCACATTGTTGTATTTAACAGATTTGTATAAAGCTTTTTCACTGTTTGCACCTGAAACCACCACAAAAGCTTTTCTGATTCGGATTCATGCTGACAGTTTTTACCAGAACCGTCCTTTCACACTCCGAGTCTCCTGAAAACACTTCAGACACAGAATAAGCTGCATCTGCGGATACTATTTGAATGATTTAGCTAAACGGGGTATGCTAATGTATTAATAATTTTACTCTTACAAGAATTTAACATTTCACAAGTATATCTCATGCACTCATCCAATCTGTATTTAAGGTATGAGTTTTGAAAGCGTGTAGAAAGGGTTGGCCACGCTGTTCCTGCACACGAGCACGAGCAGCTCGGTTTAAAGCAAATGCTGACTTTTACATTTCAGTCAGTAAGACTGAAATAACACTTAAAGTTTTCACTATTTTAAACTTAATTATGAATTTAGCTAAATTAGTTCAGCATTTCTCTTTTCACACACGAGTAAATCCAGATTTCTACTCATGACGAACAGAACAACCATCTTTAATTGATGCATCATTGAATGTTTACAGGTTATTTCAAATGCTTTTGCTCATATTAAACGTTCAGCGTAGAACGAACAACATCCAAAGAGTAAAAGAGTACAATAACATCAAAGTAGTAAAAAACACAATCATAAGTTTAAAAAGGCGGCAAGAGCCTGGAGCTGAAAGCAGGACACATAAATCATGGAGGGGTAGAGGGGGAGTCGGCAGGAAGAGAGAGGTTCATGTGTCTACAAGATATTTCTAATGGGGGGGGGGGGGGGGGCACTTTAATATCAGCAGGATTTAAAAGAAAAAAAAAACATCCTGAACTCCTTCAAACATCAAAAGCTAAAAACTAAATCTGTTTACAACTTTTAAAGAAGATTATATAAGGTGACGACAGCAGAAAGATACTGTGGTTTCCATGGTAACGAACGTGAGGACCTTGAAAATTTGAGATAGCCATCAGAGTCTTCATGAATATGAAGGACAAAGTGGGGTTATTATGGGATGGATGTTGTTTAAGCATTATGAGTTAAAATAATCTCAGAATAATCTCTTTGCATAATCTGTTCATTTGACGGCCCTGTTAAAAAGGTATCATCGATATTAGCCCGTTATGGACAAAACAATGTGAGTGAAGTGAGAAACCTCTGAACTTTAAATCTGCTGTACCAGCTTTGTTTAGCAGGAGTTAGAGACTGTTTGGGATCAGAGACATAGAAAATAGTTCCTCATTGTCCAGTCATAGCTGCACCTGAGACCACTGATCCACTTACAGATAAAAAACATCTTTATGTGTGAGAGAATTTTGGCCACTAACGGCCACCGTACATTCAAAACAGTGCTTGGAATATGAAGTCATTTGAAAGAAAACATCTTTTCTTTTAAATACCAATCTTTACCACTAGATGTCAGTAATTCTTACATGCTGCACCTTTAAGTAACCTACTGTTAGGTAGAGTTGTACAGCACCTCAGGCTCCATTTAGGCTTCAAAATGATTCATTTCATGTTGTCAGAGTGTTGACAGACTGTGGTGTTTACCACATTAAGACATTTGGATATTATTAGGATGAAACTGGAATGAACCATGTTCATTTTAAACCACATTGGCTGTTGTAGGTGCGAGTTACTGTATGGCATGCCAAATGGCGAAACATCGAACTTTGAGAAGCAGCCAATGCTGCACGCCAAATTGCTCATGAAAGTTTATGATAACTTGATCCCACATTCTTTGAGAATGTTATGACTGAATTTCACACCTTTACAATGAAATCTGTGAGAGGAGTTCACTGAAATATGACAAAGAAATGGGCAAAAATGACCCAAATATGGCACTTTTTTCAAAATGGCTGACTTCCTGTAGGGTTTAGCCAGTGAATCCAAGGCTTTTTTGTAGGTCTTGACATGTTCAAACTGGTTGCTGAATTTCATCTTTATCAGTCGAAGGAGTAGGCGGGGCTAATAAATTAAAATGATGTCTGGGGCGCTATTGAGCCACATTGTAACTTATCTATTATATTTGTCATAGGAGTGAGTTCAGGGGGTGTCTGTCATCACCTATGGCAAGTATGGTGGACATAATCAGTATCACATGTCATTTACATGGACTTCCTGTTTGTAGAGATGGATGAAGCCGTGCCTCCAGAGGTGAGAATTTAATATATTTATGGAAAATAGAGAGTTGGTCTAAAAATCACCACAATATTCACAGATGATCAGGACAGTGTTGGCAAGTATCTCAATTTCTTTTGGTTTATGTCAGATTGAAAATTGCAGATTTAAAAATGATTAAACTTTTCTTGCATTTAATAAGAAAATATAAATAATTCTTAAAAATTAATACTTGGATCAATCTTAATCAAACGCAAGATACATTAGAAAGACTATCACTGTTGCAAGTTTGGTGGGAATCGAGTCATCCATTACAGAGATGCACATGTTGAGCTAATTTGCATACTTACCCACAGACCCACAGCTCATGGCCATAGGTGAGGGGGGGGGACCTTGATGGACGGTAAATCCAGAGCTTCTCCTTCTTCAGCTCCTTCTTCACCACGACGGACCGATGCAGAGTCTTCATCACTGCAGACGCCGCACCGATCCGTCTGTCCATCTCCCGTCCATCCTTCCATCACTCCTGAACAAGACCAGCCCCGTGAGACCGTCCTGATCTCTGAGCTTCAGGTTTTTACTCTCAGATCAGTCTGGCTTCTTTACGTTGAAGAGAATTAGGAGCAGTTCACCAAACGAACGTCCAATCAGCGTTGGCTTTGAGGCGGGTTGAGGTGTGACGCAACGAGAAGTGACAGTTCAGTCTAAACAACATGGTGGCTTCAGCGGATGAAACTAGCGTCAGCGTGGCTATCGCTCATGTTTTATCGGAATTACAGAGTATTTCTTCACTGAAAGGAGAGCAAACGCTGCTCTGGAGGCTTTTCTCACAGGAAAAGATGGTTTTGCTCGTGTTTTCGTCGTCACTTTGTTAGTAGGTCGTATGCTTCGTTGATCTGATTGGTTGATTTGGCCCATCTATCACCAACATAGGCGGTGATGGACAGATGCTTTATCCAATCAGCTAACTAGTATTTCCCCCCCTTCCCAAAACTACTCTAACGGATGGTTCCCAGATGGATATGTGGAGCAAATCCATCTGACAGAGTCAGGTTAGGACAAGACCCAGAGATACTTGAACTCCTCCACCTGGGGCAGGACCGTGTCTCCGACCCGGAGACGACACTCCCCCCTTTTCCGGGGAAGGACCGTGGTTTTGGATTTGTAGGTGCTGATTCTCATCCCGGCCGCTTCACACTCGACAGATCCGGATCCGGATCCCCTCACCACCGCGACTGCGCCTACAAATCCGGTCCATAAAGGTTAGAACAGGATCGGGGGCAAAGGGCAGCCTTGGCGGAGTCCAACTGTCGCCGGGAATGGATCCGACCTACAGCCAGAAATGCGGAACAAGCTCTGGTACCGGTCGTACAGGGACCGGACAGCTCGGACAAGGGGGTCCAGCACCCCGTACTACCGGAGACCCCCCCACAGGAATCCCCGGGGGACACGATCGAACGCCTTCTCCAAGTCCACAAAGCACATGTGGACTGGTTGGAGAACTCCCACGCCCCCTCCAGGAATCCCCGAAGAGGGTGTAGAGCTGGTCCACTGTTCCACGACCAGGACCAGAACCAGAACCAGACTGCTCCTCCTCAATCCGAGGTTCAACTATCCGACGGACCCCCCCTCTCCAGGACCCCTGAATAGACTTTACCAGGGAGGCTGAGAAGTGTGATCCCCCTGAAGTTGGAGCACCCCCTCCCATCCTTTTTGAAGAGGGGGACCACCACCCCAGTCTGCCAGTCCAGAGGTACTGCCCCCCATGTCCACGCGATGCTGCAGAAGCGCGTCAGCCAAGACAGCCCCCCAGCAAAAAAAAAAGAAAAAAAAAAAAAAAGACAGCCCCCCAGCATCCAGAGCCTGAAGGAACTCCGGGCGGATCTCACCCCCCCCGGTAATAGAAGAGCCAGCCTCTGCAGACGGAGGTGGGGGAGGCCCTGGTGGTCCTACCCTCGTCTCCAGCTCACACTGCACCCACAGCTGACCCGTATGGTCCATCTCGTGGGTAGTGGGTCCACGGGAAGGGGGGGGGGGGGGGGGGGGCATGTCATCATTTCGGGCTAAGCCCGGCCACCAGGTGCTCGCCTCCGTGCCCCACCTCCGGGCCTGGCTCCAGAGGGGGGCCCTGGTGACCCCCGTCCAGGTGAGGGACAAGCGGGTCCAATGCTGTCTCTCTCCATACGAGTGTTTGTGCTGCGCTTTGTCTGGCCCCTCCCCTAGAGACCTGGTTGCCGTGGGCGACCCTACCAGGGGCATAAAGCCCCGGACAACATGGCTCCTAGGATCCTCAGAACACGCAAACCCCTCCACCACGGAAAGGTGGCAGCCCAGGGAGGGGGTTGTTTTTTTGTTTGTTTGTTTTTTTGTAATTTTTTTGTTTGTTTGTTTGTCTTTTTGTTTGTTTTTCAGTTTATTTTTAATTTTTTTCTCTGTTTTTGTTTGTTATTTATTTGGTTTTGTTTGTTGTTCACTTGTTATGTTTTTTTAGTTTATTTGTTTGGTTTTGTTTGGTTTTTTATTTCATTTTTATTCATTTGTTCTTTGTTTTTTTGGTTATTTATTTATTTGGCTTTGTTTTTTTATCTGTTATTCATTTGTTCTTTGTTTTTTTGTTTGTTATTTATTTGTTCTTTGTTCTTTTATTTTGTCATGTCTTTGGCTATGTTTTTCTGCTTATTTGTTATTCATTTGTTCTTTGTCTTTTTGTTTGTTATTTATTTGGCTTTGTTTATATTCGGTTTATGTGAAAACAGTACACAGTGACGGTGTTTAATGGAATTATGTGAATGATGTGTGTGTTTAAAATGTTTCTTGAGCTCTTGTGTTTGTTTGTCTGGAGTCGTAATGTTTTATTCTGTGTGTAGAAGTCATGTGTGAAGTAGTTTTCTGTTTCTAAAGTCTCTGAATGACCTCGAGTCTCTTTGGCTTGAACTTCAATCATGTAGCAGAACTGCAATCCTTCTAAATCACCATAAATTTTTTGATTTGGGTTTGATTTGATGACTTTGCTTATTGGGATCATTCATGTTCTTTTTCCGGTGAAGTCTGGAGTGAAGGAGCTTCCAGAATTTTAATCATCTTTGAGTCATCAACTGATTATGTTTTTACCAAATCAACTGCAGCATGAAATCGTTCAGCTTGTCCGGGAAATGTCTGTGATGACTTCTGGTGTTTAGAAAGTGGTAATGTACACACCGAGGGCCCAGGCGGGATTCGACCTCACAGACTCCCGGGTGAGTCGTGCATGCTTACGCGTCACCCAAAGGGACACAATGGGAAGCATAGGAACACGACCCCTCACTGTCACATTTACAACTTTGATCATTTTTTAAATATTTCACTGTTAAACGTTCATTTTTGCTGTTGAAATCAATGTTTGGAACTTATAGCCAAACCTCAGCCCTGATAATGTCACAGACTGTTGCTTAGCAACAGAACACACATAGAAGCCTTCAGCATAAAAGCATTCACACAGCTGTTTCAGAAGAAGCCCTTAGTTTAATGTCACAGTTCCCGAAGTCAGATGTGGAGCCGAAGAGTTTAGTGTTCAATTCTTTTAAACCAGCCGTGATCTCCTAAATGTCTGAGTTAAACTCCTTGATGATCCTCTTGACTGTTCCTGGAACAGCTGGAAAAGGTTGAAAGTCCGTCTCTTTCAGGTCCTTCAGGAGTTCCTGACCCTCTGATTTGCTGATCTGATCATTAAACTCCTCGATCCTCATCCTGACTGTTCCTGGAACAGTTGGAAAAGGTTGAAAGTCCGTCTCTTTCAGGTCCTTCAGGAGTTCCTGACCCTCTGATTCGCTGATCTGATCTCATTAAACTCCTCGATCTTCATCCTGACTGTTCCTAGAACAGTTGGAGTACGTTGAAAGTCCGTCTCTATCAGGTCCTTCAGGAGTTCCTGACCCTCTGATCTGATCTCATTAAACTCCTCGATCCTCATCCTGACTGTTCCTGGAACAGCTGGAGTACGTTGAAAGTCCGTCTCTTTCAGGTCCTTCAGGAGTTCCTGACCGTGTTTGCTCAGCATTTTGCTTTGCACCTGCAGTAACATGATGCGTTTCTTCATTGTTTTCTGAGTGAAATCAGAGTCCATTTTCTGCAGATCCTTCTGGAGTTCCTGCTTCTCTTTCTGGAGCTCCTCATTTCTTTGCTTCAGTAACTTGTTTTCTATCTCAGTATCAGATCTGGAGCAAAGCAAAGTCAGTTCTTCTATGTTATCTTGGAGTTGCTGATTTTGCTGAACGAGCTCTTTGTTTTTAAGTTGCATCGTCTCGTACTCTTCCAGATGGCCTCGGAGCTCCTGCAGCTTCTCTGCGAGCGCTGCCTTCTCCTGCGTCTGTGTCGTTATAACCTTCGCCATATGACGGAGCGTCTGCATCACAGAATGATTCACTCCTTCATGTCTTCCAGCTCCTTCTGCAGCTGATGCTTTTCCAGCATCAGCTGGAAAAGCATCAGCGAGAAGCCTTCCTGGTCACCGGCTGCATTTGAGATATTAAAAAAGTGCTCCAGAGTCTTGCTCACCATGAGGGGAAGTGGAAGATAAAGTTACTTTATTCTGTGGGTGGAATGCTCCTTTAATGGTCTGAATCATTTAGGTCTACTTCCTGAATGAATGTTCGCAGGGAGCAACTTTTGTTTTGCCAGCCACCCTGTAAAGGAGTCGGGGGAACCCCTGCCAGAGGGTGGCAGCGATACCTATCGTCTTAAAGACACATATAAAACATTAATATCTCATATTTCAGTTGTTTAATTCATTTTCAACCTTTATAGAGTAAGTCTGTAAAGTGTGAACATGTTTAAATAATGCAACAATCGTAAGTTTTACTGCTAAAAAAAATGACAGTAAGTCATGTGGTTTGCAAAAAAAAAAAAAACTTTACTTATTTCAAGATTTATTTTGCTTATAATAAGCTAAAAAAAAAAGAAGAAAAAAAGAAAAAGAAAGTCTGCCAATACAACAAGTGAAGTTTTCTTGATAAAATTTCTTGAAATAAGATGCATTTCCTGAAAACAAGATCTTCCATCTTACAGAAATGTTTCTCTTCAGGTGATTTTGTCTTATTTTGAGTGTGATGAGATATTTGGACTGGAAATGAGAAAAATCTACTTGGTAAGATTTGAGTTTTTGCGGTGCATAATGGTGCTACGGTCTTCCTGTGATCGGGGGAACTGAATCCATCTGCAGCTGTTCAGTGGATTCCCAGGACCTGATAAACTCTCAGATGCTGGTCTGGAGACATTTTAGCTGCAGAAGTTTCCCTCCGTCTGTCCCTGCAGGCAGGTCTGCTGCCCCCTGCTGTCAGACCTGTGCAACTACACGTCAGAGGCCAGCAGCCACGCTGACATGAAGTTTTCATCCAGATTAAAATCCCCGCTCTGAGCCCTGGAGAACTCCACCGGTCACTCATGTTCGCTCACATTTATACCTGCAGAGACAAAGTTGTCCCTGTCTGCTAAACAGGACTCAGACCTGAACTCACTGTCCCAGAAAGTCCTTTTCAGACGCTCTACAGTCGTCCTCAGATTTATTCATACCCACCAATTAAAGAAGGAAACAATAATCTGTCAGTGAAATAAGATTAAATTGACAAAACTAATAATAAATAAAAATTCTATAAAAATCATTACACTGATTTTGAATTGTGGTTTGAAAGAAACGTTAAAAACAAACAAACAAAAAAATAAAACAAGTAAATCAGTGTGTTAATTAATTGTCATTTGTTACTGAGATGTTTTTATTTCTGTGCTTTGTAATTTATTAGTTGTAATTTACAGTTCTATTAAAGCGAAAAAATAAAAATAAAAAGGTAATTGTCTGATTTAGGCAAAATTACAAATGAATTTCTTTCAATTTAGCTCCAAGATGTAGAAGATTTTCAATTTAGAAGATTTTATTTCTTTTGTTTATTATTATTTTGTTTGTTTTAATCCACTATACAATCGCAGTCTGTCACCATTCCTCATATTCTGTTCATTTCTTGTAATACAGGTTATCCTCAGAGCGACGGAGGATTCACCACGAGACAGAATTTGCGCTGTGTCCACGTTACCCGACTGTTCGTGTTGCCCTTTTGTCATGAATGCAGATGGAATAACACTGACGGTCACCAACACCTGAGCAGCTCCAAGTGATCCATTCAAGCAGCCAGAAGACATCACACACTTAAATGTTTCAGATCATCCAACAAATTTAAATATTAGACAAAGATAACACAAGTAAACACAAAATGCAGTTTTTAAATGAAGATTTTTATTAATAAGGGGGAAAAAAATCAAAACCTCCATGTTCCTGTGTGAAAAAGTGATTGCCCCCTCCTGTTAAAACATAAATTAACTGTGGTTTATCATCTTTGGAAAGCTGAGTTCAGTTTCTCTATCCACATCCAGGCCTGATTACTGCCACACCTGTTCTCCATCAGAAATCCCTTAAATAGGACCTGCCTGACAAAGTGAAGTAGACCAAAAGATCCTCCAAAGCTAGACATCATGCTGCCATCCAAAGAAATTCAGGAACAAATGAGAAACAAAGTCATTGAGATCTATCAGTCTGGAAAAGGTTCCAAAGCCATTTCTAAAGCTTTGGGACTCCAGAGAACCACAGTGAGAACCATTATCCACAAATGGTGAAAACATGGAACAGTGGTGAACCTTCCCAGGAGGGGCCGGCCGACCAAAATGACCCCAAGAGCACAGCGACGACTCATCCAAGAGGTCACAAAAGACCCCAGAACAACATCCAAGAACTGCAGGCCTCACTTGCCTCAATGAAGGTCAGTGTTCATGACTCCCCCATCAGAAAGAGACTGGGGGGCAAAAATGGCTGCATGGCAGAGTTCCAAGACCAAAACCACTGCTGAGCAAAAAGAACATAAAGGCTCGTCTCAGTTTAGCCAGAAAGCATCTTGATGATCCCCAAGACTTTTGGGAAAATACTCTGTGGACTGACGAGACAAAAGTGGAACTTTCTGGAAGGTGGAGGTCCCATTACATCTGGCGTAAAAGTAACACAGCATTTCAGAAAAGGAACATCATAGCAACAGTAAAACATGGTGGTGGTAGTGTGATGGTCGGGGGCTGTTTTGCTGCTTCAGGACCTGGAAGACTTGCTGTGGTAAATGGAACCATGAATTCTGCTTCTACCAAAAAAATCCTGAAGGAGAACGTCCGGCCATCTGTTGGTGACCTCAAGCTGAAGCGCACTTGGGTTCTGCAGCAGAACAATGATCCAGAACACACCAGCAAGTCCACCTCTGAATGGCTTAAGAACAACAACATGAAGACTTTGGAGTGGCCTAGTCAAAGCCCCCACCTGAATCCCATTGAGATGCTGTGGCATGACCTTAAAAAGGCGGTTCATGCTGGAAAAGCCTCCAATGTGGCTGAATTACAACAATTCTGCAAAGATGAGTGGAACAAAATTCCTCCACAGCGCTGTAGAAGACTCACTGCCAGTTATCACAAACGCTTGATGCAGTTGTTGCTGCTAAGGTGGAACAACCAGTTATTAGGTTTAGGGGAAGATCACTTTTTCACACAGGGACATGGAGGGTTGGATTTTTACCCCTTAAAAATAAAAATCTTCATTTAAAAACTGCATTTTCTGTTTACTTGTGTTATCTTTGTCTAATATTTAAATTTGTTTGATAAGTCTTATGGTTAGGGATGGTTAGCATCCCTTAGTTAAGCTGGTAGGTTTAGACTGCTGCGGGATGTTCATTATGCACTCGGCTCTTCCTCTCCCATGATGCACTGGGCTCTTCCTTTCCCATGATGCACTGGGCTCTTCCTCTCCCACCATCTCTGTCTCTCCATGTAGAAACCTGTGACAGTATTGCATCATTAACTATGTTCTCCTCTCTCAGCAGATCTGGCTGAATAACGTTGCAGTGTTTGTTGGTCTCTCTCTCTCTCTCTCTCTCTCTCTCTCTCCCCCCCCCCCCCCCCCCCCCCCCCCTCCCCCCCAGCCGGTCGAGGCAGATGGCCGCCCTACCTGAGCCGGGTTCTGCCGGAGGTTTTTCCTCCCTGTTAAAAGGGTGTTTTCCTTCCCACTGTCGCCCCCCCTCCGTGCTTGCTCAGGATGGGGGGTTGGACCGGGTCAAGTCCAGATTCCATCCAATCTGCTGGTTTCCTTAACGAGGCTATTATGAATCTGACCTGAACTTTTCTGTCTGTTTAAGCGCTCTGAGGTGATGATGTCATGAATGGACGCTATACAAATAAAGTTTAATTGAATTGAATGATCTGAAACATTTAAGTGACTAACATGCAAAAACATAAGAAATCAGAGAGGAGGCAACACGTTTTCACACAGCTGTAGGCCCAAATGAAAACTCCCAAACTCGCCATATTTTCCCATATTAACAGCATTATGCACCATGCAGACCACTCTAAACATTTAACATCTCTTAACTCATCGACTGCCAGACCTTTTCTGAGCAGAGCTCCATACTGCCAGGATTTTTAAGCAATCTGTGCACGGTTTGGTTCAGCCACAGAGGAGTGGAGAGGGCGCGTCATGGATGGGCTACTGAGTGTGTCCATAATCATTTCATCGTTTCTGACCAAAGCAGTAAAGCAGGTTGATGCTGCCTCACCTGTGTGTCACCTGTGCTTCTTTCCTGATACCGGCGACTGCCAGAGGAGGAGGAAGAGGAAGAGGAAGAGGCATCGCCAGCCTCGTGGTTAAAACAAAACTTTATTCAAGAAATAAAATAGATAAAGCTAAGTTCTAATGAATGAGATTAAATAAATAACCTGAGTAAAATGCCCAAATAAAAAGGTTAAAAGGCTCTCTCTCTCTCTCTCTCTCTCTCTCTCTCTCTCTATCTCTCTATCTCTCTCTCTCTCTCTCTCTCTCTCTATCTCTAAAGATTAATATCATGGTTCAGGTGAGGGTGATATTTATGCAGTTCGGGCGGGTCGCGATAAGATGCAAAAAAATTATATTTGAGAGTAAAAATATATTTTTGAGAGTTTTTTCCTTAAAAATTATTTTCCAAAAATATTTTTCCAAATAATTTCCCTTAAAAATAAATTCTCTCTTTATTTTATGACAGAACATTTTCTCTCAAAACCTTTTCTTGAGTCTCAAATAACATCCGTTTTTGCTCAGTGTGAAAATTTGTTCTCTCAATATGTTTTATTTTGGTTTCAAAATTATTTTCCCCTTTCAGATTGTTTTTTTTTCCTTGAATTTCATTAAAACACAAAATAAACTCCAAAGTTCAAAGGTCACTTTTAATCGAGCCAAATTTCCCTTAATGGAGATAAATAAAAATCTTCCGCTTACTTTTACTGTTCAAATGATTGGAGGTGTTTTTATTTCTTTCCTCTTTTGTTTGTGCTGTGTCATATTTTACTCTTGCGGCTGTAAGAGGCAGATGGATGTGCAGGCAGTCGGACTGTAGGAACATTACTGACCTCATTCACAAGTAAAAAGTCAGATTTCTTCTGAATCATCTCAACGTTTAGATGATGACTGCAGACCAGAGAGATGCAACAAGGCAGCCGAGTTTAATAAAACGTTTATTTTGAGTTGACAGTTATAAAAAAGAAGTTTTCCTGGACGGAGTATTTGAGATGAAGAAACTCAGAAAGCATCATCATGCAGCTGTGAGGACCAACTTTCACATCCAGTCAGCACATTTCAACACAAACAGGACCGATTACTATAAATAATCAATTTCCAGCATAAAAAATAAACATTTATAAGAAAACAGTAAAACAACTATTTATCACATTGCATACGACGAAGCCGACTCCAGAGGAGACGGTAGGAATCTGAGATTTTACAGCTGATTCGTCTGTGGAACTTCTACAGAATTAAAGGAACAGTTCAACACATTTTCTGCCTGATGAGAGGATGAACAATCATCAAACATCAGGATGGAAGACGTTCATCTGCATGAAAATATCGTCTAAACTTGCTAAATGTTGCTCAGTGCCTCCAGGTTAATGATCCAGTGAAGGTAGACATAATAATACAGGACAAGGTCCAGTTCTGGTACTTAGACTTGTTCTCTTTAGGAAGCAGTTTGAACGCAGCAGACAGCCGATGAATGTGCAGAAGAACTGTGGCAGAGCTTATAGTACTGCAACTGAAGCACCTGAAGCACCTGAAGCACTTGAAGCACTTAAAGCACCTGAAGCACTTGAAGCACTTGAAGCATTTGAAGCACCTGAAGCACTTGAAGCACCTGAAGCACCTGAAGCACTTGAAGCACCTGAAGCATTTGAAGCACTTGAAGCACCTGAAGCACTTGAAGCACCTGAAGCACCTGAAGCACTTGAAGCATTTGAAGCACCTGAAGCACTTGAAGCACCTGAAGCACCTGAAGCACTTGAAGCACCTGAAGCACTTGAAGCACCTGAAGCACCTGAAGCACTTGAAGCACCTGAAGCACCTGAAGCACTTGAAGCATTTGAAGCACTTGAAGCACTTGAAGCATTTGAAGCACCTGAAGCACCTGAAGCACTTGAAGCACTTGAAGCACCTGAAGCACTTAAAGCACCTGAAGCACTTGAAGCACCTGAAGCACCTGAAGCACTTGAAGCACCTGAAGCACTTGAAGCACCTGAAGCACCTGAAGCACTTGAAGCACCTGAAGCACTTGAAGCACCTGAAGCACCTGAAGCACTTGAAGCACCTGAAGCACCTGAAGCATTTGAAGCACTTGAAGCACTTGAAGCACTTGAAGCACCTGAAGCACTTGAAGCACCTGAAGCATTTGAAGCACTTGAAGCACTTGAAGCACTTGAAGCACCTGAAGCACTTGAAGCACCTGAAGCACTTGAAGACTTATGAAGCACTTGAAGCACCTGAAGCACTTGAAGCACCTGAAGCACTTGAAGCATTTGAAGCACCTGAAGCACTTGAAGCACCTGAAGCACCTGAAGCACCTGAAGCACTTGAAGCACCTGAAGCACTTGAAGCACCTGAAGCACTTGAAGCACTTGAAGCACCTGAAGCACCTGAAGCACCTGAAGCACCTGAAGCACCTGAAGCACCTGAAGCACTTGAAGCACCTGAAGCACTTGAAGCACTTGAAGCACCTGAAGCACTTGAAGCACCTGAAGCACCTGAAGCACCTGAAGCACTTGAAGCACCTGAAGCACTTGAAGCACTTGAAGCACCTGAAGCACCTGGAAGCACCTGAAGCACCTGAAGCACCTGAAGCACCTGAAGCACTTGAAGCACCTGAAGCACTTGAAGCACTTGAAGCACCTGAAGCACTTGAAGCACCTGAAGCACTTGAAGCACCTGAAGCACTTGAAGCACTTGAAGCACCTGAAGCACCTGAAGCACCTGAAGCACCTGAAGCACCTGAAGCACCTGAAGCACTTGAAGCACCTGAAGCACTTGAAGCACTTGAAGCACCTGAAGCACTTGAAGCACTTGAAGCACTTGAAGCACTTGAAGCACCTGAAGCACCTGAAGCACCTGAAGCACCTGAAGCACTTGAAGCACCTGAAGCACTTGAAGCACTTGAAGCACCTGAAGCACTTGAAGCACCTGAAGCACCTGAAGCACTTGAAGCACCTGAAGCACTTGAAGCACCTGAAGCACTTGAAGCACCTGAAGCACTTGAAGCACTTGAAGCACTTGAAGCACTTGAAGCACCTGAAGCACCTGAAGCACCTGAAGCACCTGAAGCACCTGAAGCACTTGAAGCACTTGAAGCACCTGAAGCACTTGAAGCATTTGAAGCACCTGAAGCACTTGAAGCATTTGAAGCACCTGAAGCACCTGAAGCACTTGAAGCATTTGAAGCACCTGAAGCACTTGAAGCATTTGAAGCACCTGAAGCACCTGAAGCACTGCTTTGATGTGTAAATATCAGTTTGTGTGTGTGATCAGCGCTGATTGGAATCTCAGATGTGGGCTGCAGTGAACAAACAACCTTTATATTAGCGTTTACATTCTTATAGTCGTTATCAAATCATTGTTTTTGCTGCAAATACGGCTCAGGTCAAACTTCAAACATACCAAAACACAAGAACTATTAATTCTAAAAAAGCTAAAATGTGCAAAAGTATCTTTAGACCGTCCCCATCTCCTCTTTAGCTGTTTGATGGAAGTCAATATTAAACACTTCAGAAAGCTTTTTGCATGAAGCAGATCTACTAAACCTGGTCAGCAACTTGTCATATAAACCACAGCAGCTCGTGCCTGCACCTCTGTCTCCTGTTTCCAGACCTGCAGGCTGATTCTTCGTCTTCCAATAACACTTTTATCAACATCTAAATTGTTATGAAGCAGTAAAAAGTACACATGTGCAGAGAACATTCATTGTTTGAAGGTAATTCTGGATATAGTGAAGCAAAGGCGGAAGGTTTTTGCAGTAAAACCAGCCCTCAGCGTTTGCAGAGCTTTTGCGAAGCTTCTGCAGAGCAGCCGAGGAGGGGAAAGTTTATCATGTGGCCACAAAAACAACTTCAGGAATGTAGACGTACGCTGTAACATCAGCGTACTTCAGGCCCTCCAGGATTTCACAGTTTCTGTGACTGTTGTGAACTAAAATACCAGATTTGGTGAAAAGCTGTAGTCTAAGTTGGAACAGTTTTTAGTGTTTCGCTTCCTCACAAAAGCTGATATTTATGTAACATGTTGTGTATTTAATGTAAACACTGTTTACGGAAAGAAGAACTGTTGGAGAGAATTTCAGCAGAATGATCTGGAACCGGCAAACAGTAACTCATGCTTTGACCTGAATCAGATGAAACAGTCATCATGGCCTCGTCGAATAAACGAGGACTGACAATGTTCTAAAATCTGTGTAGATCAGGGTTTCCCAATCCTGGTCCTCAGGGACCCCGCCCTGCTGGTTTTCCAGATGTTCCTACTTCAACACACCTGACTCAGATGAAAGGCTCGTGAGCAGCTTGCAAAGAAGTTGATGAGCAGTTGAGTTGATCTGAATCAGGCGTGGTGGAGTTGGAAACCTGGAATACATGCGGGGCGGGGGTCCCTGAGGACCGGGGTTGGGAAACCCTGTGTAGATGGTCTACAGCAGGAATCCTCCATCCTGGTCCTGCATGTTTTAGAAGCTTCTACCTGATTCTAATCAGCAGAAAACTGACTTTTGGGGTCTGAATCAGGTGTGTTGCAGCAGGGAAACTTCTAAAACCTACCACACACTTACAACACACCGGATTCTAAGCAGCTGTGTTGCAGCAGGTTAGAAGTTTCCCTACTGCCACACACCTGAATCTACATGGCAGAAAACTAAAGCCTGGGTCTGAATCAGGTGTGTTGGAGCAGGGAATCTTCTAAAACCTGCTGCCATACACCTGCTTAGAATTCAACACACCTTATTCTAATCAACAATTTCAACAATCAGCAGGGAAAACTTCTAAAATCTGCTCCCACACACATGATTCTAAGCAGGTGTGTGGCGGCACGTCTCAGAAGTTTCCCTGCTGTCACAACCTGATTTTAATCATCTGAAAATTGGCAGCCTGGGTCTGAATCAGGTGTGTTGGGGCAGGGAATTTTCTGAAATCTGCATAGAATCCAACACACCTCGAACACACCTTATTCTAATCAACAATTTTAAGAATCAACAATCAACAGGGAAACTTCTACAATGCGCACCCACACACCTGATTCTAAGTAGGTGTGTTTCAGCAGTTTTTAAAATTTCCCTGCTGCAACACACCTGATTCTATTCAGCAGCTAATTAGCAGCCTGGGTCTGAATCAGGTGTGTTGGAGCAGGATACCTCAAATCTGCTCCCACACACCTTATTCTATGCAATTGGGTTGCAGTAGGCATCAGGTTTTAGAAGTTTCCCTGCTGCCATGAAACTGATTCTAAACAGCAGAAAATTAGGAGTTTGAGTCTGAACCAGGTGTGTTGGAGCAGGGAAACTTCTGAAACCTACCAAACACCTGATTCTAAGCAGGTACATTGCAGCAGGGTTTGGAAGTTTCCCTGCTGCCACACATCTGATCTATCAGGCAGAAAATTAGCAGGCTGGGTCTGAATCAGGTGTGTTGGAGCAATGAAACTTTTAAAACCTGCAACACATCTGATTCTAAGCAAGTGTGTTGCAGGAGGCAGCAGGTTTTAGAATTTTCCCTGCTGCCACAAACGTGATTCTACATGGCAGAAGATTTGCAGCCTAGGTCTTAATAAGGGGTGTTGCAGCAGGCAAACTTCTAAAACCCACGACACTTTCTGATGAAACGCGGCCGGGTCGGAAAACTTACACTACGGAGCGTCGTTAAAAGATTCAATATGAGTCACACGTGGACAACAAATGGGGACCGGGCTGCAGTGTGAACGTAGAAAAGCTCCAGAGACCTCGTCTCTGCGGTCACAGCGACCAGCATCGTGCAACGTGGCTGCTGAGACGTTCTGGTTACGACCTTTCTCAGACCTGCAGCTTCTTTAACGTCCCATTGACTCAAAAAAGCTCTGAAACAATCAGAAGCTGTTGGATGGTGACGAAGCAGCGAGAAGTTCCAGTCATCTCCAGGATATACGACGAGTGCGAACCAGAACAAGCGCTGGGAGCAGCCCCTACTCGTGACTGCCGGCGTAGTCGGGCTTCACGCACGTGCAGCCCACCGGGACGCTGATGAAGTCCTTCCGGACCACGTACTTGTCTGGATCCTGCGGGCACTTCTTCCTCCTCAGCACCATCATCTGACCGCACACCGGCACCGAGTTGTAGTCCATGTTGTGGCTGAGGTCGGTGACGCAGCCCTGACAGAGGCACCTGGCGATGCTGATGTCATGAGGAAACCTGTCCACGTCCCGACTGATGCTGAAAGCAGACACACGGAGACGCCAGGTGTCACGAGAGGGATGCAGGAGTCCAGTTTATACGGAGGAAGAGGATGATGAACATGAATTCAATTCAAATAATCCTGGACATGATCCAACCCTTTGTTATACATACATACATATATATATATATATATATATATATATATATATATATATAAATACACATAATCTATATCTATATATATGTATATATATATATATATATATATATATATATATATATATATATATATATATATATATATATATATATATATATATACACACACATCTATATCTATATATATGTATGTATATATATATATATATATATATATATATATATTAGGGCTGGGAAAAAATCGATACACTGAAATATCGCAATATTTTCATATGCAGATTTCATATAAAAATTTAAAATGCAATATTGATCTATTTTACCAACAAAATCTCGCTAGATTTTGTGACTGAATAACAAAATCTCGTGAGATATCATTAGTAAAATAGATCTAAACCCTTTTTTTTACATAAATGTGATATCAGCATATGAAAAAATCGCGATATTTCAGTGTATCGATTTTTTTCCAGCCCTAATATATATATATATATATATATATATATATATCCTCCAATTAAAGAAAAGGCTAAATTCACAATTATAATTCAAATAATAAGAAACTAATCATAAATAAAAATGTGCAAAATCAGTTAAATAAAATATTGCTTTTGAATTGTGGTTTGAAATAATTTTAAAAAACAAACAAAACTGTCCCAGACTAGTCAGAGCAACTTTCCCATGAACAGCGGATCAATGATCCTTTGGACTCTATGATCAATCTCATGATTTTCATAGAATTTTTATTTATTATTACTTTCGTCAATTTCATCTTATTAGACTGACAGATGATTTTTTTCCTTCTTTAACTGGCGGGGAGGAAAAACTTTGAAGGTGACATTATATACATGTACATACATACAGCTATTCATTAAAATGATTCATACCCCATCATTAAGGAAAATGCTAAATTCACAATAGTTTTTCATATAACAAGAAACTAAAAAATGAATAATTAAAAAATGTTCTCAATTATAATTCAGTTAAATAGAAAATGGCTTCTGAAATGTAACTGAAAACATTTAAAAGACAAACAAACAAAACTGTCCCAGAGAAATTAGAGCGTCTTTCACATGAACATGGACCAACATACCTGTCAACAGGTGCAGACGTCTGATTGGACGTTACCCCATCATGCTTGTTTACTTTGATATTTTTTGTTTATTTTTTTTATATATTTTTGTTTAACCACAATTAAAAATCAATGTCATGATTTTCATTGAATTTTTATCTATTATTACTTTTTTTCAATTTCAACTTATTTCACTGACAGATGTTTTTTTTTTCTAATTTAAAGGGAGAGTATGAATAATTTTGAGGACGACTGTACACTCTCAGAAACAGAGGTACCAGTTTGTACCTAAAAGGGTCCAAAGCTTGTTGCTGGGGGGGGGGTTCCTTTCTGAAAGACATTTCTGTACCTTCATGGTCCATTTTTGTACCTTATCAAGCTGTATGAGTTAATAAAGTACAATTAAACCAATTAAAGATGATGAATAAAAGTCAATAAAATAGAGATTATGACAACAATCAAAGATGCTAATAATAAATGAATAATTATTATAGAAATATTAGGCCAAACACATATATAATTATACATATAATTATTACTATGATTATTATGAAAATCACAATATAATAACTATAATTATACTACTGTTTAGAAGTACTGCTATTTATAGTTATTGTACAAGTACACACATGTTTCAATGCTGCAGGTACCCTTAGGGTTGGAATGGTACAAATGTGTACTTTATATTACTTTGGACCCTTTTTCATAGTATATAGGTACTTCTGGCCTCATAAAGACCAATATTGTACTTTTGAGAGAACATTTGTAATAAATGTACCTGCAGGTACAGAAATGATCCCGTCTGTTTCTGAGTGTGTGTATATACATACATATACATGTATATATAGTATATTGCATATTATAAGATATAATATGGGAGTGCAGTAAACAAACTAGTGAACACAGTAAATAAACATGTGTACACAAAGGAAGGTGCTCGTATATTAAACACAAATCAGACTTAGTCTAATTGTCGTAAGCAGTGCATTGCACAGTTACAGGCGTGATGCAGCCCCTCATTAGTCAGCTACGAACATAATGACCAAACTCACGTACACTTTAACAAATAAAGTCACAAATCCTCCAAACAAAGTGCCAAGAATCATGTAAACAGTAGATAACTTACTTGGTACTTGGCTTTTAAGATTTTAAGTCACAATTAGTCGAAATTAGAACAAGTCAAATGTTTTCTGCGACTCTTTTTATTGCACTTAAATTTGCACTGTTTGCAATATCCCTTAAATAATTTGTTCTTTTTCATTCTTTTCAAAGTTTGCCTTTGTGTTGTTGAATAAAATCAAATTGAAAATGTAATAAAGTGTAAAAATAAGTTGTAATTGAAGTTTTTCATAGTTCATCAGCAGCATCCGCGCTCAGACACAGAGACAAAAACAAAAGTCTCGTTTTTTATAACTGTGAAAATGATAAATCACTGATGGATGTTGTTTCTTGGTTATTTTTTAGTTCACAAATACAGGATGCATTTAGCAAAAAACAAACAAACAAACAATCTTCTGTTTTTAATGTGTAACTTCTGCGTGGAAATGAGAGGGGGGGGGGGGGGGGGGGGGGGGGGGGGGGCTGGCAGAGATCTTAGCGTTTTCAGGCAGCAGTTTGTCCCTCTCCGGGCTCCGTACTCACCAGTACTCCCACGGTGACAGGGACCGGAGGTTGGTGTCGCTCCCCTGCGCGTCATCGATCACCTGCGTGCAGGTGTCCCTGCGGTCCGGGAGCTGGTCGCACGCGCGCATGCCCTCCAGCTGGACGGGGACCAGTCCTCTGTACCTCCTCTGGAGCTTCTCCTCGCGCCTCCTCAGCTCCTTCTCATTGATGCAGCGCTCCTCGCTCCAGCGCGAGCTGTCCTCGTGCGCGCTCAGGTGCGCCGCGTCCCGGCACGGTTTGGGCCGGTGCGCGGCGGCGCGAGCGGCGAGGAGCAGCAGGACGCAGGCGCCGATCTGCAGAGAGGGACATGAGAGAGAGGGAGTCACCGGGCCGAACCGGGCCGAAGCGGGCCGAACCGCGCGCAGGCTGAGCCGAGGCATCCTCAGGCCCGGCAGGTTGCTGAGTGTCCGGCCGCCCCATTGGTCCGTTTATATACCGTTTCTGTGTGCAGGTCCAGCACGCGCTGGTGTTTCCATGGGAGATCCCCAAAACAACATTTCCTCAATCTGGGTGACGTAGCAGCGCCACGCCCCCCGGTGACGTAGTCCGCAGTTCAGGAGCTGAAGCTGCGACATGTTTGGGCTCCATCACACTGACGTCACTCTTCCAGATGACTAATCAATACACTTATCGATCTGTTAAAAAAAAACAAAATTTATTGATCTGTCTGGCCAAAAAAAGAAACCAGTTTCCCAACTTTCCAGATAGATGGATGGATGGATGGATGGATGGATGGATGGATGGATGGATGGATGGATGGATGAATGGAGGGATGGAGGGATGGATGGATAGATAGATAGATAGATAGATAGATAGATAGATAGATAGATAGATAGATAGATAGATAGATAGATAGATAGATAGATAGATAGATTGATAGATTGATAGATTGATTCATCCTCCATCCTCAAAATGATTGATGTCCTCTATTTAAATTAAAGCTAAATTCACAACAGTAATTGAAGAAACTAATAATAAATAAAAATTTACAAAATTATAATTGACTGAAAAAAATATTGGCTTTGATTGTAGTTAAAATAATAATAAAAACAAAACTGTCTCAGACACATCAGAGCATCTTTCCCATGAACATGGACCAGCATACCTGTGAACAGGTGCAGACGTCTGATTGGACGTTACAGAAACACCTGATTGCAGTGATTGTCTCATTTTAGCTTCGGCGCCCCATCATGCTTGTTTACTTGTTTTATTTTTTGTGTGTTTGTTTTTAATATTTCTGTTGAACCACAATTGCAAATCATCTTCATGATTTTCATATAATTTTTATTTATTATTACTTTTGTCGATTTGAACTTATTTCACTGACAGCTGATGTTTTCCTTTTTTAGATTGGAGGGGGTGAATAATTCAGAGGACAGACGGATGGACGGACGGATGGACGGACGGATGGACGGACGGATGGACGGACAGTGGGGCTGTAACGGTTCACAAAAACCACGGTTCGGTTTTTCCTCTGAACAGTGACGGAGGAAAAATGAGCAGATGTTAACCATCTTGTGTTTTATCAACAATAGGACAATAAGAAGAAATATCGATACACTGAAATATCGTGATATTTTCATATGCAGATTTCATATAAATATTTAAAAATGTGATATTGATCTATTTTACCAGTGAAATCTCGCGAGATTTCATTGTTGTCTTAGGAATTATCGCGAGATTTCACAAAAACCCGTGAGATTACATGACTGACTGATGAAATCTTGCGAGATTTCATCAGTAAAATAGATCGATAATATCAGCATATAAAAATATCGTGATATTTCAGTGTATCGATATTTTTTCCCAGCCCTGCAAGTTAGTAAACTTTAACATCACAGCCGAGTTCATACGACATACCCGATGCAGTGTTCCCTACCAGAACCAGCACCGCCTACAAAGTCCGGTTCAGTATCCTGATCCGGTTTCTATCCAGCACCAGTCAGGTTCAGTATCCTGATCCGGTTTCTATCCAGCACCAGTCCGGTTCAGTATCCTGATCCGGTTTCTATCCAGCACCAGTCAGGTTCAGTATCCTGATCCGGTTTCTATCCAGCACCAGTCAGGTTCAGTATCCTGATCCGGTTTCTATCCAGCATCAGTCAGGTTCAGTATCCTGATCCGGTTTCTATCCAGCATCAGTCCGGTTCAGTATCCTGATCCGGTTTCTATCCAGCACCAGTCCGGTTCAGTATCCTGATCCGGTTTCTATCCAGCATCAGTCCGGTTCAGTATCCTGATCCGGTTTCTATCCAGCACCAGTCTGGTTCAGTATCCTGATCCGGTTTCTATCCAGCATCAGTCAGGTTCAGTATCCTGATCCGGTTTCTATCCAGCACCAGTCCGGTTCAGTATCCTGATCCGGTTTCTATCCAGCATCAGTCCGGTTCAGTATCCTGATCCGGTTTCTATCCAGCATCAGTCCGGTTCAGTATCCTGATCCGGTTTCTATCCAGCACCAGTCAGGTTCATGATCCTGATCCGGTTTCTATCCAGCACCAGTCCGGTTCAGTATCCTGATCTGGTTTCTATCCAGCACCAGTCAGGTTCATGATCCTGATCCGGTTTCTATCCAGCACCAGTCCGGTTCAGTATCCTGATCCGGTTTCTATCCAGCACCAGTCAGGTTCAGTATCCTGATCCGGTTTCTATCCAGCATCAGTCCGGTTCAGTATCCTGATCCGGTTTCTATCCAGCACCAGTCCGGTTCAGTATCCTGATCCGGTTTCTATCCAGCACCAGTCCGGTTCAGTATCCTGATCCGGTTTCTATCCAGCACCAGTCCGGTTCAGTATCCTGATCCGGTTTCTATCCAGCATCAGTCAGGTTCAGTATCCTGATCCGGTTTCTATCCAGCACCAGTCCGGTTCAGTATCCTGATCCGGTTTCTATCCAGCATCAGTCAGGTTCAGTATCCTGATCCGGTTTCTGTCCAGCATCAGTCAGGTTCAGCATCCTGATCCGGTTTCTGTCCAGCATCAGTCAGGTTCAGTATCCTGATCCGGTTTCTATCCAGCACCAGTCCGGTTCAGTATCCTGATCCGGTTTCTGTCCAGCATCAGTCCGGTTCAGTATCCTGATCCGGTTTCTGTCCAGCATCAGTCAGGTTCAGTATCCTGATCCGGTTTCTATCCAGCACCAGTCCGGTTCAGTATCCTGATCCGGTTTCTATCCAGCATCAGTCTGGTTCATGATCCTGATCCGGTTTCTATCCAGCACCAGTCAGGTTCAGTATCCTGATCCGGTTTCTATCCAGCACCAGTCAGGTTCAGTATCCTGATCCGGTTTCTATCCAGCATCAGTCCGGTTCAGTATCCTGATCCGGTTTCTATCCAGCATCAGTCCGGTTCAGTGTCCTGATCAGGTTTCTATCCAGCATCCAGTCCGGTTCAGTATCCTGATCCGGTTTCTATCCAGCATCAGTCAGGTTCAGTATCCTGATCCGGTTTCTATCCAGCATCAGTCCGGTTCAGTATCCTGATCCGGTTTCTATCCAGCACCAGTCCGGTTCAGTATCCTGATCCGTTTTCTATCCAGCACCAGTCCGGTTCAGTATCCTGATCCGGTTTCTATCCAGCACCAGTCCGGTTCAGTATCCTGATCCGGTTTCTATCCAGCATCAGTCCGGTTCAGTATCCTGATCCGGTTTCTATCCAGCATCAGTCCGGTTCAGTATCCTGATCCGGTTTCTATCCAGCATCAGTCAGGTTCATGATCCTGATCCGGTTTCTATCCAGCATCAGTCCGGTTCATGATCCTGATCCGGTTTCTATCCAGCACCAGTCAGGTTCAGTATCCTGATCCGGTTTCTATCCAGCATCAGTCCGGTTCAGTATCCTGATCCGGTTTCTATCCAGCATCAGTCCGGTTCAGTATCTACCAGCTGAAACTCAGACACAGACATCAGTTTAAGGTCTAGAAGCTGAGGATGGAAACACGTCTACCAGCTGAAACTCAGACACGGATATCAGTTTAAGTCTAGAAGCTGAGGATGGAAACACGTCTACCAGCTGAAACTCAGACACAGATATCAGTTTAACGTCTAGAAGCTGAGGATGGAAACACGTCTACCAGCTGAAACTCAGACACAGACATCAGTTTAACGTCTAGAAGCTGAGGATGGAAACATGTCTACCAGCTGAAACTCAGACACAGACATCAGTTTAAGTCTAGAAGCTGAGGATGGAAACACGTCTACCAGCTGAAACTCAGACACAGATATCAGTTTAGAGTCTAGAAGCTGAGGATGGAAACACGTCTACCAGCTGAAACTCAGACACAGATATCAGTTTAACGTCTAGAAGCTGAGGATGGAAACACGTCTACCAGCTGAAACTCAGACACAGACATCAGTTTAAGGTCTAGAAGCTGAGGATGGAAACACGTCTACCAGCTGAAACTCAGACACAGATATCAGTTTAACGTCTAGAAGCTGAGGATGGAAACACGTCTACCAGCTGAAACTCAGACACAGATATCAGTTTAACGTCTAGAAGCTGAGGATGGAAACACGTCTACCAGCTGAAACTCAGACACAGACATCAGTTTAACGTCTAGAAGCTGAGGATGGAAACACGTCTACCAGCTGAAACTCAGACACAGATATCAGTTTAACGTCTAGAAGCTGAGGATGGAAACACGTCTACCAGCTGAAACTCAGACACAGATATCAGTTTAAGTCTAGAAGCTGAGGATGGAAACACGTCTACCAGCTGAAACTCAGACACAGACATCAGTTTAACGTCTAGAAGCTAAGGATGGAAACACGTCTACCAGCTGAAACTCAGACACAGACATCAGTTTAAGGTCTAGAAGCTGAGGATGGAAACACGTCTACCAGCTGAAACTCAGACACAGACATCAGTTTAGAGTCTAGAAGCTGAGGATGGAAACACGTCTACCAGCTGAAACTCAGACACAGACATCAGTTTAGAGTCTAGAAGCTGAGGATGGAAACACGTCTACCAGCTGAAACTCAGACACAGATATCAGTTTAAGGTCTAGAAGCTGAGGATGGAAACACGTCTACCAGCTGAAACTCAGACACAGACATCAGTTTAAGTCTAGAAGCTGAGGATGGAAACACGTCTACCAGCTGAAACTCAGACACAGATATCAGTTTAACGTCTAGAAGCTGAGGATGGAAACACGTCTACCAGCTGAAACTCAGACACAGACATCAGTTTAAAGTCTAGAAGCTGAGGATGGAAACACGTCTACCAGCTGAAACTCAGACACAGACATCAGTTTAAAGTCTAGATGCTGAGGATGGAAACACGTCTACCAGCTGAAACTCAGACACAGACATCAGTTTAAGGTCTAGAAGCTGAGGATGGAAACACGTCTACCAGCTGAAACTCAGACACAGACATCAGTTTAGGGTCTAGAAGCTGAGGATGGAAACACGTCTACCAGCTGAAACTCAGACACAGACATCAGTTTAAGGTCTAGAAGCTGAGGATGGAAACACGTCTACCAGCTGAAACTCAGACACAGATATCAGTTTAAGGTCTAGAAGCTGAGGATGGAAACACGTCTACCAGCTGAAACTCAGACACAGACATCAGTTTAACGTCTAGAAGCTGAGGATGGAAACACGTCTACCAGCTGAAACTCAGACACAGACATCAGTTTAAAGTCTAGAAGCTGAGGATGGAAACACGTCTACCAGCTGAAACTCAGACACAGATATCAGTTTAAGGTCTAGAAGCTGAGGATGGAAACACGTCTACCAGCTGAAACTCAGACACAGACATCAGTTTAAGTCTAGAAGCTGAGGATGGAAACACGTCTTCCAGCTGAAACTCAGACACAGATATCAGTTTAAGGTCTAGAAGCTGAGGATGGAAACACGTCTACCAGCTGAAACTCAGACACGGATATCAGTTTAAGTCTAGATGCTGAGGATGGAAACACGTCTACCAGCTGAAACTCAGACACAGACATCAGTTTAAGTCTAGAAGCTGAGGATGGAAACACGTCTACCAGCTGAAACTCAGACACAGACATCAGTTTAAGTCTAGAAGCTGAGGATGGAAACACGTCTACCAGCTGAAACTCAGACACAGACATCAGTTTAGAGTCTAGAAGCTGAGGATGGAAACACGTCTACCAGCTGAAACTCAGACACAGACATCAGTTTAACGTCTAGAAGCTGAGGATGGAAACACGTCTACCAGCTGAAACTCAGACACAGACATCAGTTTAAAGTCTAGATGCTGAGGATGGAAACACGTCTACCAGCTGAAACTCAGACACAGACATCAGTTTAACGTCTAGAAGCTGAGGATGGAAACACGTCTACCAGCTGAAACTCAGACACAGACATCAGTTTAACGTCTAGAAGCTGAGGATGGAAACACGTCTACCAGCTGAAACTCAGACACAGACATCAGTTTAAAGTCTAGATGCTGAGGATGGAAACACGTCTACCAGCTGAAACTCAGACACAGACATCAGTTTAAGTCTAGAAGCTGAGGATGGAAACACGTCTACCAGCTGAAACTCAGACACAGATATCAGTTTAACGTCTAGATGCTGAGGATGGAAACACGTCTACCAGCTGAAACTCAGACACAGACATCAGTTTAAAGTCTAGAAGCTGAGGATGGAAACACGTCTACCAGCTGAAACTCAGACACAGACATCAGTTTAAGGTCTAGAAGCTGAGGATGGAAACACGTCTACCAGCTGAAACTCAGACACAGACATCAGTTTAGAGTCTAGATGCTGAGGATGGAAACACGTCTACCAGCTGAAACTCAGACACAGACATCAGTTTAAGGTCTAGAAGCTGAGGATGGAAACACGTCTACCAGCTGAAACTCAGACACAGACATCAGTTTAGAGTCTAGATGCTGAGGATGGAAACATTCTCTCCTTCCTCCTGTTCAGGCACGGCACGTGGCAGGGGGGAGGAGATGCTTAGTTTACGGTTTAATTTATTTTGATTATTTCATTAGATTTGTACTTTATTTAAATTTTTCACGATTTTCTTGATTGAATAAAATGTTATTATTTTTATTATTATTTTTTATTTTTTTATTTTGATTAAAAAAAAAAAGGAAACAGAAACTGTCTATTTCTTAAATGAACCTTATTTTTTATTCTTGATATATGATATTCATTATCTCTATATTTATTGTATATAAATGGAGAAACGGTTTTTTTTTCTTTCTTTTTTCTTTCTTTCTTCCTTCCTTCCTTCCGTCTTTCCTTCCGTCTTTCCTTTCTTCCTTCCTTCCTCTTTCCTTCCTTCC
>JALJCO010003979.1:75000-115000 GCA_023101725.1 Atherinomorus stipes | reverse complement strand
CACAAAGGAGAGTAAACAGTTTCTTCAGACCCAGAAAACCGCCACACGGCAGCCGCAGCAGCTGCTTGGCAGGTGATAAACGGCTGATCTGCAGCAACTCTCCCACAGTTCAGTGAGTCTGGGAATGTCTGCAGCTCTGGACTTTCCTGGACAATTTTAACCTGTTCTCCGGTAACAACTCTGGACCGTCGCCAAGTGAAACAAAGTCGCTGAGCTTGCAGAGTATCCACTTCAGGTTTGTACCCATCCCTGATGTCATGGTTTCAGAAAAACGAAGTGGTGATAAAGACAGATGTTCCTCTGCAACACCAGATCCTGTTCTTCTGCTCTGAACAGCAGCTGGGAGGAAAATCTGGACCAGATGTTGCACTTTCACCACAACGTCTCTGCTGTTCGAGAATAAATATGAAGTTGGCCAAAAGCCACCTCATTTCACTCCTGACTTACCACCAGCCCCCACCCCTCCCCCCAAAAACGTTAGGCCAAATTTGGTCCAAAAATGCAGATTTGGGTCAAATTTAAGCCAAATAAAGAGAAAATTGGACCAAATTTGAGCCAAACAAAAATGCAAATTTAGGCCATTTTGGGGCTAAACAACAATGCATATTTGGGCCAAATTTAGGCCAAAGAAAAAGAAAATTGGGACAATTTTGACCCAAAATGCATATTTGGGCCAAATTTAGGCCAAAGAAAAAGAAAATTGGGACAATTTTGACCCAAAATGCATATTTGGGCCAAATTTAGGCCAAAGAAAAAGAAAATTGGGATAATTTTGACCCAAAATGCATATTTGGGCCAAATTTAGGCCAAAGAAAAGAAAATTGGGACAATTTTGACCCAAAATGCATATTTGGGCCAAATTTAGGCCAAAGAAAAAGAAAATTGGGACAATTTTGACCCAAAATGCATATTTGGGCCAAATTTAGGCCAAAGAAAAAGAAAATTGGGATAATTTTGACCCAAAATGCATATTTGGGCCAAATTTAGGCCAAAGAAAAAGAAAATTGGGACAATTTTGACCCAAAATGCATATTTGGGCCAAATTTAGGCCAAAGAAAAGAAAATTGGAATAATTTTGACCCAAAATGCATATTTGGGCCAAATTTAGGCCAAAGAAAAAGAAAATTGGGACAATTTTGACCCAAAATGCATATTTGGGCCAAATTTAGGCCAAAGAAAAAGAAAATTGGGATAATTTTGACCCAAAATGCATATTTGGGCCAAATTTAGGCCAAAGAAAAAGAAAATTGGGACAATTTTGACCCAAAATGCATATTTGGGCCAAATTTAGGCCAAAGAAAAAGAAAATTGGGATAATTTTGACCCAAAATGCATATTTGGGCCAAATTTAGGCCAAAGAAAAAGAAAATTGGGACAATTTTGACCCAAAATGCATATTTGGGCCAAATTTAGGCCAAAGAAAAAGAAAATTGGGACAATTTTGACCCAAAATGCATATTTGGGCCAAATTTAGGCCAAAGAAAAAGAAAATTGGGATAATTTTGACCCAAAATGCATATTTGGGCCAAATTTAGGCCAAAGAAAAAGAAAATTGGGACAATTTTGACCCAAAATGCATATTTGGGCCAAATTTAGGCCAAAGAAAAAGAAAATTGGGACAATTTTGACCCAAAATGCACATTTGGGCCAAATTTAGGCCAAAGAAAAAGAAAATTGGGACAATTTTGACCCAAAATGCATATTTGGGCCAAATTTGGGCCAGGCAAAAGGAAAATTAGGCCAACTTTGGGCTAAGCAACAATGCAGATTTAGGCCATTTTGGGGCCAAACAAGAATGTATATTTGGGCCAAATTCATGACAATTTGGCCACATTTGGGCCAAAAAAAAAACATATTTGAGTGAAACAACAATACACATTTGGGCAAATTTGGTCCAAAAATGCATATTTGGGCCACGTTTGGGTGGAACAAAATAGCATATTTGGCACAAACTTTCTTTGCTATCTGGGTTGTGAGTTACGTTTACAATGACTTTTTTCTTTTATTTCATTTATGGTTTACATAATTGCAATTAATATATTATACATGTAGTTTTATTATTATACACCGCACTTTACTTTCTGACAGGACCAAGTTTTTGTTGGGATTTCTCGTGGTGTGCAGGTTAAAGTGATAACTGAGCATTTTAACTTCTGTTGGGTCTGAATGCGGACGGTAAAATGACGGACCTTACTGGTGTTTCTTACGCCTGTAAAAACAGGATTGTGTTCTTGTTTATGGGTTGTAAATATTAACCCGGTCACTGGTAACATGTTTAATCTTTGACACTGAGCTGTGACTGCAGGCAGTTTCTGTGTAGCAAACACACATTCCTGAACGTTTGTTGGCAGAGTTTCAGCTGCAGGTGATGAAATATGTCCGCTGGCTCCTCCCCCTCGCTATAAAGCTTTAGCCTGTCTGGATTTAGACACAGAGCCAACTTCCTTTCACCAGGTGACAGCTGATGCAACTCAGCTGCTTTTCAGCGAGAGCTGCAGAAGCAGAAAACTCGCCTGAACACCGGTTTGGATGTCCAATGTTCATGTCTACATTTTAAACTCTGATGTTGCTGCTATACAAAGATCTCTCTCTGTGTCTTGACATTATGTCATATGTGTTGTGTAAAAGAAGCGATGCGGAAGCAGAAGAGCGGGATCCTGGAAACGAGCTGGCACGGCGGGAATTTCTCTGCTCTGCAACACTTTCTTGTACCAGCTGATATCCTTGTTTCAGATGAAAGGGTGTATTGTTTGCAAAGATCTTTAGGGGAAATGCTCTGATGTGTTGCCATCTCCGCATGCTCTAAAACAGAGATGGGACACTCCGTCCTCGGGGGCCCTGCAGGGTCCTGCAGGTTTCAGATGTTTCCCAGTTGCAACTCACCCGATTCCTATTAATGACTCACTGTGCAGAACTGGATCAGCTGTAGGATCCATTTCATCTGAGTCAGGAGTGTCGGAGCAGAAAACATCTAAAACCTGCAGGACAGAAGTCCTTGAGGACCGGAGTTGCCCCCCTCGCCTCTAAAATGACAACATTCCCTTGTCTCTACCGTGGAACCGCTTTCAGGAAACGAGCTTCTAAACTTGCTGGAGGTGAAAGACAGGAGGAAATGTGATGTTCGACTTGGTGAAGGATTCCTGATGAGCCCTCTCGCAGCTTTCAGCATCTCTGATGTCTGCTGGTTTATCTGCCGGCCGGGTGGAAGAAACCAGATAATAAGTGCAACTGAATGCATTTTATCCTACATGACGTCATCTTAAAGTCAAATTTCCAAACAGTCGGGATGCTTTAAAATGTGGAAAATAAGAAAATTCAGTGATTTCCAAATTTCATTAATATGTTTTATTCCCCGTAGAGCATAAACATGTTTTACATCTAGAGGAGACTTTGACCAACACAACAGAAGCTGATGTGACTTCACTCTGAGTCATTTTCTAGGTCAGTGTGGCACTGACAGGAGGTTTTACTGTTTTTACTCATTTTTTCAGGAACGTAGCAGAGTGCTGTTGGGTAAAGGAAATTCCAGTTTAGCCCTCCGTAACGCCAGCGTATTGTTCCTGTAGTAGCTCCTCCCCAAACATTTAAGTTTCCATGGTGACTAGATGGCAGTATCTGATCCTGCAGACGTGTGTGACCCTCAGCGTTATCTCCAGAACGGTGCTGATAACGCCAAAAGGAAGTCGGTGCTGGACGTTGTTGTTCTTCTATTGTTCTTGGGCTTAAAGCTCAAAGTGGACCACCCTGCTGAAAAAGTCATTTTCTGCTGGTCCCTAATGGTTCCTGATGGTTTAACATCCTAACGGGACCAGTAGGTTCTTAATGGTTTAACATCCCTAATGGGACCAGTAGGTTCTTAATGGTTTAACATCCCTAATGGGACCAGTAGGTTCTTAATGGTTCAGCATCCTAATGGGACCAGTAGGTTCTTAATGGTTCAGCATCCTAATGGGACCAGTAGGTTCTTAATGGTTCAGCATCCTAATGGGACCAGTATGTTCTTAATGGTTCAGCATCCTAATGGGACCAGTAGGTTCTTAATGGTTTAACATCCTAATGGGACCAGTAGGTTCTTAATGGTTCAGCATCCTAATGGGACCAGTAGGTTCTTAATGGTTTAACATCCTAACGGGACCAGTAGGTTCTTAATGGTTCAGCATCCTAATGGGACCAGTAGGTTCTTAATGGTTCAACATCCTAATGGGACCAGTAGGTTCTTAATGGTTCAACATCCTAATGGGACCAGTAGGTTCTTAATGGTTTAACATCCTAATGGGACCAGTAGCTTCTTAATGGTTTAACACCCTAATGGGACCAGTAGCTTCTTAATGGTTTAACATCCTAATGGGACCAGTTGGTTCTTAATGGTTTAACATCCTAATGGGACCAGTAGGTTCTTAATGGTTCAGCATCCTAATGAGACCAGTAGGTCCTTAATGGTTTAACATCTAAATGGGACCAGTAGCTTCTTAATGGTTCAGCATCCTAATGGGACCAGTAGGTTCTTAATGGTTTAACATTCTAATGGGACCAGTAGGTTCTTAATGGTTTAACATTCTAATGGGACCAGTAGGTTCTTAGTGGTTTAACACCCTAATGGGACCAGTAGCTTCTTAATGGTTCAACATCCTAATGGGACCAGTAGGTTCTTAATGGTTCAGCATCCTAATGGGACCAGTAGGTTCTTAATGGTTTAACATCCTAATGGGACCAGTAGGTTCTTAATGGTTCAACATCCTAATGGGACCAGTAGGTTCTTAATGGTTCAACATCCTAATGGGACCAGTAGGTTCTTAATGGTTCAACATCCTAATGGGACCAGTAGGTTCTTAATGGTTCAACATCCTAATGGGACCAGTAGGTTCTTAATGGTTCAACATCCTAATGGGACCAGTAGGTTCTTAATGGTTCAGCATCCTAATGGGACCAGTAGGTTCTTAATGGTTTAACACCCTAATGGGACCAGTAGGTTCTTAATGGTTCAGCATCCTAATGGGACCAGTAGGTTCTTAATGGTTTAACACCCTAATGGGACCAGTAGGTTCTTAATGGTTCAACATCCTAATGGGACCAGTAGGTTCTTGATGGTTTAACATCCTAATGGGACCAGTAGGTTCTTAATGGTTCAACATCCTAATGGGACCAGTAGGTTCTTAATGGTTCAACATCCTAATGGGACCAGTAGGTTCTTAATGGTTCAACATCCTAATGGGACCAGTAGGTTCTTAATGGTTCAACATCCTAATGGGACCAGTAGCTTCTTAATGGTTCAACATCCTAATGGGACCAGTAGGTTCTTAATGGTTTAACATCCTAATGGGACCAGTAGGTTCTTAATGGTTCAACATCCTAATGGGACCAGTAGGTTCTTACTGGTTTAACATCCAAATGGGGCCAGTAGCTTCTTAATGGTTCAACATCCTAATGGGACCAGTAGGTTCTTAATGGTTCAACATCCTAATGGGACCAGTAGGTTCTTAATGGTTCAACATCCTAATGGGACCAGTAGGTTCTTAATGGTTCAACATCCTAATGGGACCAGTAGGTTCTTAATGGTTCAACATCCAAATGGGACCAGTAGGTTCTTAATGGTTCAACATCCTAATGGGACCAGTAGGTTCTTAATGGTTCAACATCCTAATGGGACCAGTAGGTTCTTAATGGTTCAACATCCTAATGGGACCAGTAGGTTCTTAATGGTTCAGCATCCTAATGGGACCAGTAGGTTCTTAATGGTTTAACATCCTAATGGGACCAGTAGGTTCTTAATGGTTTAACATCCTAATGGGACCAGTAGGTTCTTAATGGTTTAACATCCTAATAGGACCAGTAGGTTCTTAATGGTTCAACATCCTAATGGGACCAGTAGGTTCTTAATGGTTTAACATCCTAATGGGACCAGTAGGTTCTTAATGGTTCAACATCCTAATGGGACCAGTGGGTTCTTAATGGTTTTATATCGAGTTCACAACAGAAATAAACATGTTTACAGCACGTGTTTATTTCTGCTGTAAACGTGGCCTTTTTAACGTTGGATTCTATGAAAATGCATTTCAGGACTGATTTTAAGCTTCTTTTCGTGGTTTATAAATGTCTTAATATTTTTCCTTATCTATCTGACTTCTCTTTCAGTTATGAACCCTCGCAGACCCTCATGTCCTCTGGTACCAGCCTTTTAACTGCTCCTTAAGTTTGTACCAAAAACGTTAGTAAAAGTTCGTTTGGCTAATGGCTTCTGATGGTTTAAGGAGAATTTTTAGCAATAAAACAGCTCCATGATGGTACCCAGCCTCCTCCTGAAACACGTCCTCCACTTTAGATTCATGAAACGCTGGAACGGGAGGACAGGAGGAGGAGGAGGAGGAGGAAGAGGGGGAGATTCCAGCGAAGCTGCACCAGCTGTTCATGAGTAAACCCAGATTGCTCCATCTGCTTTTGTTGACCGGGAGACCCCGACCCTAGCAACCACCATGCTGTTTCACTGCAGAAAACATGACTTCAGCTTCATCCTGGAGGAGACCCGCCATGCATCACTTCCTCTTCAAATCACAGGAGGCTGAAAGCGACCAAGTTCCTTCCACAGAGAAACAGGGAAGACTGCCGCTTCCTAAAATAAATCTCCTCCGTCTGTGATATTTAGAGCAACGAGCTGACGTAAAACAGGTCCTGTGGTTTATTTTAACCGCTTTTCTTCTGAGTAAAACCTAAAACTTTTAATTTATTCATTTTTAAAACTGTGATAAAGATGCGAGAAGTCAAAGACAAAGAGCAGGAAAAAACAGGATGAAAGAAAAGATAGAAAGACATGAAAACCCAAATGTTAGGAAGGAAAAAGAACAGCAGGAAAAGCTGGAAACTTGTGGAATAACGAAAATAAAACAGTGAACAAGTTCTGGAAAAAATTATATTTTGGATCAACTGTTTTAAAAAAAATGCTGTATTTTGTTACGTCTAAATTTTTTAGTTTTTTTTTTATCAAACTTGATTTATGATTTGCTTGAAACCATGAATTTTGATTTGCTGGAAATGTAACTTTTACTCTAAGGTTTGGTACGGCAGCCGTAAACACTGTTTTTTCATCACCTGGTCAATTTTGAGATTTTCGTTTTTCCTCCTTTAACATGTTTTCTTTCAGACAATTTTTTTTTTTTAAAGGACAAAAATCAACATTTTAGGAGTTTATTTCCTGATAGTTTGTCTGATGAACCCAAATCACCTCAACATGCAGCTAAAGTTGGTGTTTTAAACGGAGCGCAGCACCGTGTTGCTCGTCTGAACCCGTCATGTCTGGTATCGTTGGAAACGGACCAATCCCAAATCGCCCCCTACACACTACCCCTTAAAGGAACATTCCACCCACAGAATGATGTAACTTTATCTTCCACCCCCCCTCATGGTGAGAAAGACTCAGCAGCACTTTTTTAATATCTCAAATGCAGCCGGCGATCAGGAAGGCTTCTCGTTTCCCCCCAACTTTCATATAATAAAGTTCACCGGGGTCCGAGCCAAAAAGGTCCTTAAAGTCCACAAAAACTCGTCAATATTCCTCCATACTGCTCGTCCAATGTAATCCAAGTGTCCTGAGTGGGTAGCGTCCAGAATTTACTGGAAACGACGTCATTTAGTAGATTTTTAGAGCCTAAACAGTACTACATCAGTACTACATCAGTACTACATCAGTACTACGTCGCATCTCCTAATTGGGAATAAAAGAGGCTAGCTCTTCATACAGATGCTGCCAAACACAGAAGTTTGCTGGAGGCTGTAGGAACTTTCAGCCGCAGGTGACGAAGACGGAGGTTGGCAGGTGGATGAGGGGAGACCCGCGGCGGACGCTGGTGGGGGGTAAGAAGTGAGGAACTACTCTACCTGGGTCTGATATAAATCCAGTTTGGGTGTAGGCTAGCTCATTTTTGTTGTGCTTGCTAACTCGTTGACAGTCAGTAGTTATGATCAGGATGTGCGTCGCACAGCGCGCATCATCAGCTGAGTCAGACAGATATCAGCGTTTTTATAAATCTACCAGAGAGGTGAATGTGGAAATCAGCGGGAACGTTTCTCCTGCTACGCCGATGTGTCGCCTACATCACACGCGCAGAGCTGAATGCTGTCGATAACTGTGATTCTCAGCAGTAAAAAGAATCCATCACTCTTAGGTTGTACGTCATCGTGTTATCTGAACTTCAAAGAATATTTAGAGCAAGTCCAGTAAATGAAACATTGCATCAGGAGAAAATAAAATAACTGGTCTGTCCCGAGGGTTTGTTTAATCGCCGTATTTCAGTCATTTATGGAACATTATTCTGTGATAAAGACTGGAACTGTAACGTGACTTCCAGTGTGCAGCTGTAATATTCAAATTATTTAGCTATCATCACATGCTGTGGATGGGGGGGGGGTTACCCAGTTCATGAACAGCTGTAGTCTTTACTGATTTTAAGGTTGCTGGGATCTGCCTACATCCAGTTTTTAAGCCTGTTTGGAGTATATATGTATAGTATAGTATATCTATAACATGAGTATGGTGGGGGCTGCACTTGCACTTGAAAAAAGTTCAGATAAAAGAGAAATAGAGTGCATTGGTTACCTTTTTCACCTGGTTCACATTTGTTTTTATTAAACAATAATTTGGCCATTATAACAGCCTGCTGATGATATTGTAGCTTTTTGTCACCTTGTTCATACTTTACAGACCACTTAGTAGACTACTGTATGTAATAACAGGACCGGGAGGATGGTTTTAATTATCTTTTTATTTGACCTTTATTTATACGGGCAAATCCGATTGAGACACGCCCAAGTACAAACAAACAAGACGGTGTACAAGCACTTGTTTTCATTCAGAGGCGTCATCGTCGTTCCAGCAATATCTGGTGGGCCAGTCTCGGTTCAAAATGCCCGGGCCGATTTTTTTGTCCCAGTCCAGCCCTGTGTGGAACATGACTGTTTCCTCCTCCATTTAGATTTTTCAGATTTTTGTTTTTCAATTTTTCAATTCAAAAAGTCAGAATCCAGATATTTTTTTAAGTTGAAAAAAAAAAAAAATCTCCTGAAAAAAATTTGCTTTTTTTTAATGTTCTGCAAAAAGAAGTCAGACTTCTGACTTTTTCACACATTTTTTTTTCTTCAGTGGCCCTAATCCTTTTCCGTACATTTCTAAGTTGATTTAACTAAAAAAAATAAGATTTCATCACCAAATGAAAATAATTAAGCTAGATCGATGTAAATAAGTCTTTAATATCAACTACAGCCCAGATACTGTTTTTACAGTGCAGGAAACAAGTCCTCTCCCAAAACTCTTGTAAAATATTTGTATTTTCTCCACATTTTGCTCAGACTGCTAAATCACCTTTTGTCCTGATCAAAGCTTCCAAATGTAAAAATATTCTAATCATTTTAACCCTTTGCATGCCAGTTTAAAGACATGATGTCACAGTTTTAAATGAAAAACAAACAAACAAACAAAAACCCAGAAACAGTGATGCAGATTTGTGCAGGGTTTTAGTATCTAACAACTCATATTTTGTGTTTTTTCTTTTGAGTAAAGCAGTGGCATCATGTGATCAAACTGGCATTAAAAGGGTTAAGATCATTTGTATATTTGTTTGTTCTGATCTGGACTGGAGCTGACTGGAACATCTGGACCGGGAACTTGTTAATCTGTGGTTCATCTGTAGTTTATGGAAGGATTTAAGATTCACGAGACCTTTTCTGTCATTTATCAGGGTTTTTCTCTTTTTTTCTTCTGTGTTTTGGTTGTGTGTGATGCAAGAGGGCTGAACTTTCCCAGGGACGAAGGAAAGGAAGCCAAATTTCCTCTTTTGTTAAATTCCAGTGGAAGAAAACAGTTTTCAGGGCATAAAGGAGACCAGTGGTGGAAAAGGTGAAAAACACTGGTGAGCATGAAGAGAGTCATCTGTTCTCCCTAAGGTGTATACATGTATATATATATATATATATATACACATACATATATATATATATATATATATAAATTCTGGAATGTGCTGCTAGGTGGCTGCAGTTTGTAACAGCTCTCTGAGCTTTTGTTTTTTTTTTTCAAATAGTTGTTTTTTTTATTGACATTACTTGTCAGATTAGGTTTTTCTTGGAGGATTTTTTATGCTGGTTTGAACGGTGTGCAATTTAGGAGATTTTTCCTCATATATTTGGCTTTTTTCACTACTTGTTATGATGTGTATCCATGGCAACGAAAAAATTGTTTACCACCGTGATCAACTGTTAAAACTCTCCCAAATCAAGATTTTCAGCGAAATAACACGTCAAATCCCAGTGGAGTTAAGGAGAAAGACAAGAGGATGCAGGGCAGGGGTAAGGCAGAGAGAAAAACGGTGGAGATTTAAACCGTTTCTTCCAACTGTTGTGATGGGTAACGTGAGATCGCTAGCTAACAAGATGGACGAGCTCGAAGTGCTAACAAGGTCTCAGAAAGAGTACAGAGAATGCAGTATCATGTGTTTCACCGAGACTTGGCTGCATGAACACATCCCGGACTGTAATGCGTCTGTACACGGCTTCAAGACGGTCCGTGCAGACCGCAATAAACAGCTCAGCGGGAAGCGGAAGGGAGGTGGAATTGCAGTGCTGGTCAATCAGCGCTGGTGTCATCCAGGACACGTCACTGTCAAGGAGAAGATCTGCACAAGAGACATTGAACTGTTAGCTGTGAGTTTCCGTCCATATTATTTACCCAGAGAGTTTGCCTGTGTTATTCTGGTAGCGGTTTATATAATACCAGGTACCGCACCAGAGACAGCCTGAGATGTCATCAGCTCCGTCGTGGCTAAACTACAAACACAGCATCCAAACTCATTCATGGCGATCTCTGGAGACTTCAACAACGTCTCCCTCTCTGCTACGGTACCAACTTTCCAGCAGTTTGTCAGCTGCTCCACCAGAGAAAATAAGATGTTGGACTTATTTTATGCAAATACAAAGAATGCATACAGCTCCTCTGCCCTGCCTCCTCTAGGAAGATCAGATCATAATCTGGTTCTTCTCACCTCCACCTACAAGCCCATCGTTCAGCAGCAACCAGTCATTAGGAGGACGATTAAAACCTGGTCTACTGAGGCTGAAGATGCTCGGAGAGGGTGCTTTGAGGCCACAGACTGGAATGTCCTCTGTGAACCTCATGGAGATGACATCAACACCATGACTGAGTGTGTGACAGATTACATAAACTTCTGTGTGGACAACATCGTTCCAACAAGAACAGTGAGGTGCTTCCCCAATAACAAACCCTGGATCACCAGTGACCTGAAAAAGCTGCTGAACATCAAAAAGAAAGCTTTCAGGGATGGAGACAGGGAGTTACTGAAGACCACACAAAAACAACTGAAAACACAGACTAAGAAGTGAAGGAGGACGACAGGAAGAAGTTGGAGAGCAGCTCCAGCAGAACAACGTGAGGGATGTGTGGTCGGGAATGAAGAAGATCACTGGCTTCAAGTTAAAGGGGGACCAGACTGATGGAGGTCTGGACAGAGCTAACGAGCTGAACATGTTCTTCAATAGGTTCAGTTCCCCCCTGCTGACAACCCAACTCACCACACACCCTCCATGAGCCCACAGCTTTCCTGTCCCACCTCCACTCTGTCACCCTGCACCTCAGTCATTGAACCTGAACACAGCCTCCTCTCCCCCCACATCAGGACATCCTGAGACCTCCTCTGTCTCCACATCAGGACATCCTGAGACCTCCTCTGTCTCCACATCAGGACATCCTGAGACCTCCTCTCCCTCCACATCAGGACATCCTGAGACCTCCTCTGTCTCCACATCAGGACATCCTGAGACCTCCTCTGTCTCCACATCAGGACATCCTGAGACCTCCTCTGTCTCCACATCAGGACATCCTGAGACCTCCTCTGTCTCCACATCGGGACGTCCTGAGACCTCCTCCGTCTCCACATCGGGACATCCTGAGACCTCCTCCGTCTCCACATCGGGACATCCTGAGACCTCCTCCGTCTCCACATCGGGACATCCTGAGACCTCCTCTGTCTCCACATCAGGACATCCTGAGACCTCCTCTGTCTCCACATCAGGACGTCCTGAGACCTCCTCTGCCTCCACATCGGGACACTCTGAGACCTCCTCTGTCTTCACATCAGGACATCCTGAGACCTCCTCTGTCTCCACATCAGGACACTCTGAGACCTCCTCTGTCTTCACTTTAGGACATCCTGAGACCTCCTCTGTCTCCACATCAGGACATCCTGAGACCTCCTCTGTCTCCACATCAGGACATCCTGAGACCTCCTCTGTCTCCACATCAGGACATCCTGAGACCTCCTCTGTCTCCACATCAGGACATCCTGAGACCTCCTCTCCCTCCACATCAGGACATCCTGAGACCTCCTCTGTCTCCACATCAGGACATCCTGAGACCTCCTCTGTCTCCACATCAGGACATCCTGAGACCTCCTCTGTCTCCACATCAGGACATCCTGAGACCTCCTCTGTCTCCACATCGGGACGTCCTGAGACCTCCTCCGTCTCCACATCGGGACATCCTGAGACCTCCTCTGCCTCCACATCAGGACATCCTGAAACCTCCTCTGTCTCCACATCGGGACATCCTGAGACCTCCTCCGTCTCCACATCGGGACATCCTGAGACCTCCTCCGTCTCCACATCGGGACATCCTGAGACCTCCTCTGTCTCCACATCAGGACATCCTGAGACCTCCTCTGTCTCCACATCAGGACGTCCTGAGACCTCCTCTGCCTCCACATCGGGACACTCTGAGACCTCCTCTGTCTTCACTTTAGGACATCCTGAGACCTCCTCTGTCTCCACATCAGGACACTCTGAGACCTCCTCTGTCTTCACTTTAGGACATCCTGAGACCTCCTCTGTCTCCACATCAGGACATCCTGAGACCTCCTCTGCCTCCACCTCCAGCCTGACTGTCTCCTGTGACCAGGTCCAGAAACAACTGGAGAAACTGAACCGGAACAAGGCTGCAGGTCCAGATGGTGTCAGTCCCAGAGTTCTCCAGACCTGCTCAGAACAACTATGTCCGGTTCTCCAGACCTGCTCAGAACAACTATGTCCGGTTCTCCAGACCTGCTCAGAACAACTATGTCCGGTTCTCCCAGACCTCCGCTCTCAGACCTGCTCAGAACAACTATGTCCGGTTCTCCAGACCCGCTCAGAACAACTATGTCCGGTTCTCCAGACCCGCTCAGAACAACTATGTCCGGTTCTCCAGACCTGCTCAGAACAACTATGTCCGGTTCTCCAGACCCGCTCAGAACAACTATGTCCGGTTCTCCAGAACCTGCTCAGAACAACTATGTCCGGTTCTCCAGACCTGCTCAGAACAACTATGTCCGGTTCTCCAGCACCTTTTTAACACCAGCCTGAGACAGAACAGAGTTCCTGTGCTGTGGAAAACATCCTGTCTCGTTCCAGTCCCTAAAAAACCACAACCAGCTGAACCAGATGACTACAGACCAGAACCAGAACCAGAACCAGATGACTACAGACCAGAACCAGGACCAGGACCAGAACCAGATGACTACAGACCAGAACCAGGACCAGGACCAGAACCAGAACCAAATGACTACAGACCAGAACCAGATGACTACAGACCAGAACCAGAACCAGGACCAGAACCAGATGACTACAGACCAGAACCAGATGACTACAGACCAGAACCAGGACCAGAACCAGAACCAGAACCAAATGACTACAGACCAGAACCAGGACCAGAACCAGAACCAGAACCAGATGACTACAGACCAGAACCAGATGACTACAGACCAGAACCAGTACCAGGACCAGAACCAGAACCAGAACCAGAACCAGAACCAGAACCAAATGACTACAGACCAGAACCAGTACCAGGACCAGAACCAGAACCAGAACCAAATGACTACAGACCAGTTGCTCTGACATCTAACATCATGAAAGTCCTGGAGAGACTCTTACTGGCTCACCTCAACAAGCAAGTGAACACCTTTCAGGACCCATTACAGTTCGCATATCGTAATGGGCTTGGGGTTGAAAGACACCATCATCTTCCTGCTTCAGAGAGCCCACTCTCATCTGGGCCAGTCAGGCAGCACTTTGAGGGTCATGTTCTTTGATTTTTCAAGTGCCTTTAATACTATTCAGCCTGCTTTGCTATGTCAGAAGCTCCATAACTTCCAGGTGGATCCTCCACAACCACCTGGATTTACGACTACCTCACAAACAGACCACAGTTTGTGAGACTGAAAGGTTGTGTGTCTGAGATGGTGGTCAGCAGCACTGGAGCACCACAAGGAACTGTACTCTCACCATTCCTCTTTACACTGTACACCTCAGACTTCCAGTACAACTCTGAGTCCTGTCATCTGCAGAAATATTCTGATGACTCTGCTGTTGTGGGGTGTATTAGTGATGGACAAGAAGCCGAGTACAGGGAACTGGTCAGTCAGTTTGTGAAATGGTAACAATCAGCTCATCTTAGATACCAGCAAGACTAAAGAGATGATTGTTGACTTCAGGAGGAGCAAGAATAAGCAGCATAGTCCTGTCTACATCCTGGAAGAGGAGGTGGAGGTGGTGGAGAACTACAAATACCTGGAGTTCAGCTGGACAACAGACCAGGACCAGAACCAGGACCAGGACCAGGAAATGCAACAGTGACTACATCTACAAGAAAGGTCAGAGCAGACTCTTCTTCTTAAGGAAGCTGAGATCATTCAACGTCTGCACCAAGATGTTGCAGATCTTCTACAAGTCTGTTGTCTAAAGTGACATCAGCTTTGCAGCATCTGCTGGGGCAGCAGCTGTGTTTGGCTTCTTGGCATATGAGATAAACATGACTTTGTTTTTGTCTCGTTCTAAGTTCTGCTGGACTGTAGAACCGGGCCTGTAACAGGATCTAAGACAAGTTTTTTAAACTTTATTTTGTATGTAATATTTTATATAATGAGTGAATGTGTACAGGCTAACACACACACACACACACACACACACACAGGACAAAGCAAACCTGGAAAATCCTCTGATGAGGACGTCGGCGTACAGCAGCAGGACAGCAGCCACAAAGATCTCAGAGGGGAAAATATGAAAACATGAGGTAAGTGAGTAAAAACAGGCACATTTCACATTCTACAACATTTCAGACGTCGTGTTCACGTCCGGACCAGAGCTACGTTCAGTTTCAATCTCCCAGAAGAAGTTGGATGAGGTAGATAAAGACTTTGTGTTTATGACTGAAACAAAGTGAAATATCTTTTTCTGTAAATCTGACAGATTAAAGTTTAAACGATAAACATCTTCCAGTACATCCACTCTTAGAATAAATGGCAGGTTGCTTCAGTTTTCACAAAAAGAAGATGAATAATCAATATCAAGACTGTCATTTTACTGCATTATGTCAGATTTTAAAGGTAAAACTTATTTGACTTTGTTGTTTCAGCATATTTTCCTGCATCTGGTCAAACCTGGTTCCAGTTTCCATCAGCTGAAGCGACTTTCTGCAGACAAACGTCCTCTCCATCTGCAACGCCTCACTGTGGAGCTGACGTAACGTCCACATGCTGACCAGCAGGTGGCGCCGCAGCCGCAGATGCGGCGGCTCCTGGACTCCACCTTCCACCTCTTCACAGGCTGCTGATTGGTTTTAGGAGTCATTTCCTGTTTTCTGTTTCTTTCTGGGGTTTTGTCTGATTTTTATTGAGTTTTCAGCCTGACGTCATCAGTGATGAAGATCAGATCCTGCAGAGCAGCAGAAACCGCTGCATCAGTGTGGAGGATCCGGAAGATGACTGGGATTATTTTAGACCAGGACCTGCAAAAACTCTAAATCTTACCAAGTAGATTTTTCTCATTTCTAGTAGAAAGAAATCTCATCACACTTAAAATGAGACAAAATCACCTAAAGAGAAACATTTCAGTGAGATAAAGGAACTTGTTTTAGGACTGATGCATCTTATTTACAAGAAATCTTGTAAAGAAAATTTCAATTGTCCTACTGGCAGATTTAAAAAAAAAAAAAAAAAAAATTCCAATTGTTTTTTCTTGTAATTGGCAAAATAATAATAATAATAATAATTTTTTTTTTTTTTTTTTTTGCTTGTAATCGGCAGAAAAAAAATCTGCCAATAGAGCAAGTGAAATTTCTTCCTAAGATTTCTTGAAAAAAGATGCAAACACGTTCTTGTATCTCACTGAAATGTTTCCCTTTAGGTGATTTTGTCTTATTTTGAGTGTGATGAGATATTTGGACTGGAAATGAGAAAAACCGACTTGGTAAGTTCTTGAGGCGGTCTGGCTTCCAGAGGCAGAACCAGCTCTCTGGTATCTGGGCTGGTGACCCTCATCCATCATTTTATTCCTGCAGCTAACGTTTGTGTGTGTTCTTGTACTTGCTACATTGTGAGGACCATTTTGTGCTTTTAACCAACAAAGTGAGGACATTGTGGCCGGTTCTCACTGAAAAAACAGCTAAGAAAAAAACATTTTTGAGGGTCAAAATTTGGTTTTAGGGTTTAGGTTACAATTAGGTTTTGGTTAGGGTTTAGGCAATCAGTTGTGGTGGTTAGGGTTAGGGGCTAGGGAATGCATGTCAATGAATGTCCTCACAAAGACAGAAGTACAAGGATGTGTGTGTGTGAAATGACATTCAAACTTGTTAATAATCTGAAATACGTGCCTCTCGGCGCCCTCTGGTGGTGAGATGACACCATTGTTAGATGTAGTGATGTCATCATCCACTGCAGCTGTTTGTTTTTCTGCTCCAGATGAACGCAGTTATGTTTTTGTTTTGGAAGATTGTTCAATAAACAATAAAATAAAAGAAAAATAAAAAAGGCTCCGGTTAGATGATAGCCGAGAGTGCCGTGATTGTGTTTCCACCACCAGCCGACACAAACCTGCACTGCAAAAACTCAAATCTTACCAAGTAGATTTTTCTCATTTCTAGTCAAAATATCTCATCACACTCAAAATAAGATGAAAGTACTTAAAGAGAAACATTTCAGTGAGATAAAGGAACTTGTTTTAAGGCAAATGCATCTTATTTCAAGAAATCTATTGGCAGATTTTTTTTGCTTATTACAAGCAATATATATATATATATATATATATATATATATATATATATATATATATATATATATATATATATATATATATATATATATATCTGGCCACTATTAAAATAAGCTTTTTTTAAAAAGATTTTTTGTTTGTTTGTAATAAGAAAAAAAAGAATAATAAGATTTCCTGAAATAAAATATATTTGTCTTAAAACAAGTTCCTTTATCTCACTGAAATGTTTCTCTTCAGGTCGTTTTGTCTTGTTTTGAGTATGATGAGATATTTTGATTAGAAATGAGAAAATTCTACTTGGTCAGATTTGAGTTTTTGCAGTGTGGCACTCATGACAAACAAACCTGGACTGGACAGGGAACAAAGTCCTGGTTCTGGTCCCATCTCCTGCGACTGGGATGTCAGGGTGTTAATTTATCCTGGAAATATTCTGGATGACTTGATGGAGATTCATCCAGGTCACATGTTCTTGTTAATCTGAGGCTAATTTTGGAGGGATAGTACACCCCCAGAATGACGGTCCTTCATCTTCTCCTCATCCTCATGGTGAGCAAGACTCTGGAGCACTTTTTTAATATCTCAAATGCAGCCGGAGATCCGGGGGGGGGGGGGTTTTCATTATACACCGACTTTCATATAATGGAGTTCAGCGGCAACTGAACCAAAAAGGTCCATAAAAGTCCACAAAAACTTGTCAATATTCCTCCATGCTGCTCGTCCAATGTGATCCACGTGTCCTGAGTGGGTAGCGTCCAGAATTTACTGGAAACCACGTCATTTCGTAGATTTTTAGAGACTAAACAGTAGAACATCAGTACTACATCAGTACTACATCACATCCCCTGCGAGCACACCGATGTACATTCACAAAACTACGGAGGCCGCGGCAGACGAGATCGCACGTTCTCTTTCTTTCTTTGTTTTAAATCAACATCAACTTCTCTTGTGTTTGTCTGCAGCTCTGTCGCTCTTAGCACAATGGAAACAGCTAATTTCTTCTTCTACACTTGCTTTATCGGCAGAGTAGGTGCTGAACGCCGAGGCTTCCGTAGTTTTGTGAACGGCACATGTGCGCTAGGGATGGGCGACATGGACAACAAAATATATCACGATAACTTCTGGTTTTCATCACAGTAACGATAATTGACAATAAAAAAATAAATGAATGAAAAAACATTCTTTTTGTTTGTATTATAAATCTATCTCTACATTCTGCCTTAAGAGCCCTAAAATAATACTAGAACCCACTAAACTACATCAATTAAGTTCAAGTAGTACACCTGATTTACAAAACTGTAGTGACACCAACCACACAAGTCTGAAACATGGAAACAAATTCAACATTTATTCCAAAAGAAAAAAAATAACCATATAAATAACTGTAGATGCAGGCGGATCAATTTAAATAAATTTATTGTTATTATTATTATTAAATTATTATTATCATGGGGATGTCTTTGACGATATATCACACACGATAATATATCGCCCATCCCTAATACGCGCGCTTCATGAAAGTAAGATACTGTTTAGTCTCTAAAAATCTACTAAATGATGGTTTCCAGTAAATTCTGGACGCTACCCACTCAGGACACTTGGATTACATTGGACGAGCAGTATGGAGGAATATGGACACGTTTTTGTGGACTTTTATGGACCTTTTTGGCTCGGACCCCGGTGAACTCCATTATATGAAAGTTGGGGGGGAAACGAGAAGCCTTCCTGATCACCGGCTGCATTTGAGATATTAAAAAAGTGCTGCAGAGTCTTTCTCACCATGAGGGGAAGTGGAAGATAAAGTTACATCATTCTGTGGGTGGAATGTTCCTTTAACAGCTCCACATCTTACATGAGGATCATATAACCAAAAGACCAGCAGGGTCCTCGCTCAACTTAAAAAGAAAATAATCTAAGATCAATCAAATGTCTCTCACAACTATAACTGACAATAAAACGATTATTGAGGATATGGACGTGTCCATTCATGCCCGTGTATCCAGAATGAGGTCTGTTTCAGTCCAAAATGGCGGACACGTGTTTCAGAAACACAGCAGAGTGTGGCCTCTTGGTATCTAGACTCTTTGGTTCCAGCTGATCAGCGCCGATGTGGATCTGAGACCTGCAGCCAGAGCAGGTCTGAACAGATGAGAGGTGCAGGAAACATTCCAGAACATTCCGCTCATTCCTGTCATATCGCAGCTGGTAGAGCCAGAACGACGACGTGCTGATGGCGCCTGATCAGCAGCGCTGCATCAGATCTACACCTCAGATCCTCCAGGTTCTGTAGTGGTCTGAACTGGTCTCAGGAAAACACCAGTTCTCGCTATTTTTGTTCAGAAGAAGTGAAGCTGTTGGAAAACTCCAGAAATATGAATTAGGGTTCTAATGGAACATGTTGGATCAGGGTTCTATGATAATAATCCAATTTGGGATTTTGGAACCTATAACCTGGATAGAAAGTTCTACCCAGATAGAAAGGTCTGCCTGGATATAAAGTTCTAACTGTATGGCAAGATCTATCTAAATGAAAGCTGTACCAGGATTAAAGGAGTGATGACATAGCAGTAAAAACTAGTTTATGTTGTTGGCATTACTTTATATGTAAATACTCCAAAGAAAAAAACGGCATTTTTTACAGCGGAGTATTGTTTTGAAACGCCAGACCTCACTTCCTCAGTAATACAGTTGGGTCCGGTGATGATATGCAGCTTTACCCGGAGACCACGTTGACTTCATTTTGATTGGCTACACCTTATTTGGCTATGACCTTATTTGGAGAATCTAGGTCAAGCTGCGGTCGGAGTTTGCTAAAGGCTAACTGCTAGCAACATGGGCACTTCAGACAGTGTGAGCTACGTTTATCAGACAAGACAGCATTTAGAAAATAAATAAACTTACAGGTAATGACAAGGTTGTGGCCCCCTCCCTCAGTGTTGCTGCAGAAGTTTGCTTTTAAATCCATTTGTTTGAAAACCCAGACCTGACTGCACAGAAGTTACTACTAGCTCCATACACGAAGCTGAATCAGACAGGGAGGGGAGGGGGGAGCGGACGATGCATAAACCGTTAGGAGAGAGAGAGGGGGGGGCTGTTTACTTGATAGTGTGCTCTTATTGAAGCAATTAAATTACGTAGAATGATAGAACTACGTAGAATGATAGAACGACATAGAATGATGGAACTACGTAGAATGATGGAACTACGTAGAATGATGGAACTACGTAGAATGATGGAACTACCTGGAATGATAGAACTACGTAGAATGATAGAACTACGTAGAATGATAGAACTACGTAGAATGATAGAAAGTTCTACCTAGAATGATAGAACGACATAGAATGATGGAACTACGTAGAATGATAGAACTACATAGAATGATGGAACTACGTAGAATGATGGAACTACGTAGAATGATGGAACTACGTAGAATGATAGAACTACCTGGAATGAAAGATCTACCTGGATGAAAGATTCGTAACGGATGAAAGATCTACGTGGATGATAGTTCTACCTGGATGAAAGTTCTACGTAGAATGATGGAACTACCTGGAATGAAAGAACTACGTAGAATGATAGAATCTACGTGGATGATAGAACTACGCAGAATGATGGAACTACGTAGAATGATAGAATCTACGTAGAATGATGGAACTACGTGGAATGAAAGAATTGAAAGTTGAACTACCTGGATGAAAGTTCTACCTGGATGAAAGAACTACCTGGATGATGGAACTACGTAGAAAGTTCTACCTGATGAAAGAACTACGTAGAATGATAGAACTACCTGGATGAAAGTACGTAGAAGTGATGGAAGTTCTACCTGGAATGAAAGTTCTACCTGGATGAAAGTTCTAACTGGATGAAAGTTCTACCTGGAGAAAGTGATAGAATATCTACCTAGAATGAAAGAATCTACCTGGAATGATAAGAACTACCTGGAATGAAAGAATTCGTAGAATGATGGAACTACGTAGAATGATAGAACTACGTAGAATGAAAGAACTAAGTGGAATGATAGAATTACGTAGAATGATGGAACTACGTGGATGAAGTTCTACCTGGATGAAAACTACCTGATGAAAATTCTAGAATGATAGAACTACGTAGAATGATAGAACTACGTAGAATGATGGAACAAAAAAAATAAAACTACGTAGAATGATAGAATCTACGTAGAATGATGGAACTACGTAGAATGATAGAACTACGTAGAATGATGGAACTACGTAGAATGATAGAATCTACGTAGAATGATAGAACTACGTAGAATGATAGAACTACGTAAATGATAGAACTACGTAGAATGATAGAACTACGTAGAATGATAGAACACGTAGAATGAAGAACTACGTAGAATGATGGAACTACGTAGAATGATAGAACTACGTAGATTATGGAACTACGTAGAATGAAGAACTACGTAGAATGATAGAACTACGTGGAATGAAAGCCTGCTCTACAACTGTTTCTGAGCAGAGAGACAAAGCTGACAGACCATAAACAGGAACTACTGGATAAAGTCTAACTGGATGACATTCTACATGAAAGTTCTACATCTGGATGAAAAGTTCTAACTGGATGAAAGTTCTACCTGGATGAAAGTTCTACCTGGATGAAAGTTCTACCTGGATGAAAGTTCTACCTGGATGAAAGTTCTACCTGGATGAAAGTTCTACCTGGATGAAAGTTCTACCTGGATGAAAGTTCTAACTGATAAAGTTCTAACTGGATAGAAAGTTCTACCTGGAGAAAGTCTACCTGATGAAAGTTCTACCTGGATGAAAGTTCTTGAAAGTTCTACCTGGATGAAAAAGTTCTACCTGGATGAAAGTTCTACCTGGAAAAAGTTCTACCTGGATGAAAGTTCTACCTGGATGAAAGTTCTACCTGGATGAAAGTTCTACCTGGATGAAAGTTCTACCTGGATGAAAGTTCTACCTGGATGAAAGTTCTACCTGGATGAAAGTTCTACCTGGATGAAAGTTCTACCTGGATAGAAAGTTCTACCTGGATGAAAGTTCTACCTGGATGAAAGTTCTACCTGGATGAAAGTTCTACCTGGATGAAAGTTCTACCTGGATGAAAGTTCTACCTGGATGAAAGTTCTACCTGGATGAAAGTTCTACCTGGATGAAAGTTCTACCTGGATGAAAGTTCTACCTGGATGAAAGTTCTACCTGGATGAAAGTTCTAACTGGATGAAAGTTCTACCTGGATGAAAGTTCTACCTGGATGAAAGTTCTACCTGGATGAAAGTTCTACCTGGATGAAAGTTCTAACTGGATGAAAGTTCTACCTGGATAGAAAGTTCTACCTGGATGAAAGTTCTACCTGGATGAAAGTTCTACCTGGATGAAAGTTCTACCTGGATGAAAGTTCTAACTGGATGAAAGTTCTACCTGGATGAAAGTTCTACCTGGATGAAAGTTCTACCTGGATGAAAGTTCTACCTGGATGAAAGTTCTACCTGGATGAAAGTTCTACCTGGATGAAAGTTCTTCCTGGATGAAAGTTCTACCTGGATGAAAGTTCTACCTGGATGAAAGTTCTACCTGGATGAAAGTTCTACCCAGATGGAAAGTTCTAACTGAACAGAAAGTTCTACCTGGATGAAAGTTCTACCTGGATGAAAGTTCTACCTGGATGAAAGTTCTAACTGGATGAAAGTTCTACCTGGGTAGAAAGTTCCACCCAGATGGAAAGTTCTAACTGAACAGAAAGTTCTACCTGGATGAAAGTTCTACCTGGATGAAAGTTCTAACTGGATGAAAGTTCTAACTGGACAGAAAGTTCTACCTGGATGGAAACTGCAGTTTTTCCCAGCGTGTACACCACTAACTGATACAACTAGACAAATGAAGTAAGTCTCAGCTGTGACTCCGTTTCAGACGTTCTGACTCGTCTCTTTGGTGTTCCAGATTAAACCGACCACCGACCATGTCGGCTTTTTTTCCCCGTAAAACTGTGACCGTTTCCTTCCGCTCCAACAGCCTTCATCGCCGTGACAACCAGCCAGTTAGTCGTGAAAGTCTGTGGGAGAAAGTGGTGACAGGTGGCCGTGATCCTGCCAGGCTTCACTGGCCCGATGCCTTCACTGACCTGATGCCTTCACTGACCTGATACCTTCACACACTTTCCTCCTAACGAGGTGAAATGAAGTCAGATTAAAGCGGTTATGAGGCCCCGTGACCCTGACGGATAATCCCTTGAAAGTGACCCAAACATTCTTTTCCAGGCCAAGTGAGCATGTCCTTATCAGAGCCTCCACTCTGCTCCTCCTCCTCCTCCTCCTCCTCCCACAGCGCTGATCTAAACCGGTCCTGCAGTCTGACAGCTCTTTATTCTTCCTCCAGCACCTTGTTGTGACGTCTAGACACATTCACCTTCCTGATATCCGATCTAAGCATGTTTCTCACGCTACGAGGGCTGCAGGGTCTATAAGAGGCCTCGGGAAGCCGGAGTGTCTGCAGACGGCTCCGTCGGCATGGGTAAGACTGCTTCACTCATCTGCCTGTAGATCTGCTGATCCCAGCTCGCGCCGCACAGACCAGGACTTTGCTCTGTCTGATACGGAAGAAGGTTAGAGACACTGAGGAAAAAACCTTCAATTCTGACTTTTTTTCTAGAACATTTGGAAAAAAAAAAAAATTTCAGATTTCGTTTTTTCAATTTCTTAAAAAGTCAGAAATCAGACATTTTTCTCAGAATTCTTTTTTTTCAGAAATTGAAAAAAATCTGATTTTTTTTTTTTTTATGTTCTGGAAAGAAGTCAAAATTTTGAGAAAAAAGTCAGAATTTTGACTTTTTCCCAGAACATTTGAAAAAAAAAAAAAATCTCCTGAATTTTTTTTTTTCAAATGTTCTGAAAAAAAGGTGAAAATTCAGACTTTTTCTCGTTTTTTATTTTTTTCTTCAGTGGCCCTCATCCTCCTCCATCGTCTGATTTTCTGATGCTTTCAGTTGTTTTCTGTTGGGACTGAGAATTTAAGTTTGAGTTGAAAAGGTTTTTAGTTTTATTGATGACAAACGCAATTAAACACAGCTGTGATTGTTTACCGGGTCTCGTTTAAAAATAGTCTCTTATTAATGATGTTTACTCGTAAACAGCTGGGAAAACAAATATTCACAGTTTGATTTTCAGGTTTACAGAGATCCCTTTTCTTTCTTTGGCACCTGAATGCAACATTTTTATAAGATGCATTTTAACCATTTTATTTGCTTTCATGTTCGGGATGAACTATATTATCGGACGATATTGGCATTAAAATGTGATATCGGAAAGTATCAGTGTGGTTTTTTTGGACCGATCTTTTTAAAAACAAGTTCTCGAGAGATTTTATTGTTATCGAAATTTAAGAGTTGGAGAACATTGATATTGGTAAAAAAAAAAAAAAAAAAAAAAAAAAAAAAGCCAATATTTAACATCCCTAGCCCAACTCTTAAATTCTGATATCCGATATCAACCGATACTGATTTATGCAGAGAAAGGAAAGGCATGCTGGGATATAAAGTTCTCCCAGGATAACAGGGACTTTTATACATGCTGGAACGCTGCTAACGGAACAAAATCTGATATGAAAAATATTGGTCCAAAAGACCAATACTGATATTTTCCTATATCGCATTTTAATGCCGATGTCGGCTGATAATATTGGACATCTCTAAGTTGGACAATATCAGATATCGGTAAAATAAATGAAAATAAATACAGTAAATATTTAGATTAAAATGCTAATGAATATATAATGCACTTAAACCACTTTTAACCACTTCATTTGCATTCTGTAGGGGAGCCCGCACAGCCCGAGACCCGGGCCCCCAGCAGGAACTTTCTTTTTTTTAATCCATGGGGCATGGAAACATTAGGCCACGCCCACAGTGTGACATCATGACGTTACAGGCAACAACTGGATCTGCAGCAGAAGGATTTTTAATTTTTTGACAAGGAATAAATATTACATCATTTTCAGCTTTAATATCGGTATCAGTATCGGCCATGATAAGCAGAAAATTATCGGTGATCGTATCGGCTGAAATTCTTCATGTCATGCATCATTATATTTTACTGCGTGCAGTACTTTGGTTGGCTTGTTGCTTTTTTAAATGTGCTTAATAAATAAAATGATAAGGTAGATATGGATTTAAAAATGTTTCACAAGGATGTTAGAAATAAAACTGAAATTAAAGAGAATTTTATTAATTTAAAACAAGATAAACTAAAGAAAATATTGCAAAAACAGAAATGAAAGTTGCTAAAAATGTTAAAACTAAAAAAAATGATCTAAAAAAGGAAAAACTGAAAATAGTCTTGTTATTTAAAAGTGTTCATTCTTTCAGTCCAGTTCTGATATCGGACCGCTGCATCCTGTTGCCATGGAAACCTGCATCCAGCTGCTGGATCAGAACAGCTGTCATGTTTTATACTGTTGTTTCTAAGCTGCTGATGGCGGATCCAACATGGATGAAATGTGTGTGTGTGTGTGTGTGTGTATGCATGCGTGTGCGTATGCATGCGTGTGTGTGTGTGTGTGTATGCATGCGTGCGTGTGTGTGTGTGTGTATGCATGCGTGTGTGTGTGTGTGTGTATGCATACGTGCGTGTGTGTGTGCGTGTGCCAGCTCAGAAGGCTCTCATCGTCTTCGCCCACCAGAGTTCGGGCTCCTTCAACGCGGCGGCCCGGGACGTGGCGGTCCAGGAGCTGACGGAGCAGGGATTCAAAGTCTCCGTGTCCGACCTCTACGCCATGAACTTCCGGGCCAGCGCCACGCGCGATGACATCATCGGTGAGTACTCCTCATCAGTGATGAAGATGGCTCTCCTCATCACCGGTCATGGTTGTCGTGGCGAGGAAGCCGGATGTATCAGATGAGACAGGATTCAGTGAGGATTCTAAAAACGAGGGTTGAAGCATCGTTGCTGATGGAGACGACGTGTCCACACATAAAACCAAAGGCCAGGTCCACGTTGATCCATCAGAATTCCCAACAGAGCTGCTCTGCAGACAATCCAGCAGGACTTCTCTGGACCATCATGTCCAACAGAGAAGGCTGGAAGCAGGTCCAGAACCAGGTCCTGCAGTCAGGACCCGGTTCTCCTGGAAACTGGGACCAGTTAAAAAATTGACAATCTGAACCAGAATTTCCCCAGCACGTTCCCAGCTGTTCGGATGAAACTGAAACCTCCCGGATCCCAGTATAGTCCCAGTGTAGACCCAGTATAGTCCCAGTTTAGTCCCAGTATAGTCCCAGTTTAGTCCCAGTTTAGACCCAGTATAGTCCCAGTTTAGTCCCAGTATAGTCCCAGTTTAGACCCAGTATAGTCCCAGTTTAGTCCCAGTATAGTCCCAGTTTAGTCCCAGTATAGTCCCAGTTTAGTCCCAGTATAGTCCCAGTTTAGTCCCAGTAGTCCCAGTATAGTCCCAGTATAGTCCCAGTTTAGTCCCAGTATAGTCCCAGTTTAGTCCCAGTATAGTCCCAGTTTAGTCCCAGTATAGTCCCAGTTTAGACCCAGTATAGTCCCAGTTTAGTCCCAGTTCCCAGTATAGTCCCAGTTTAGTCCCAGTGTCCCAGTATAGTCCCAGTATAGTCCCAGTTAGTCCCAATATAGTCCCAGTTTAGTCCCAGTATAGTCCCAGTTTAGACCCAGTATAGTCCCAGTTTAGTCCCAGTATAGTCCCAGTATAGTCCCAGTTTAGTCCCAGTATAGTCCCAGTTTAGTCCCAGTGTAGTCCCAGTATGGTCCCAATATAGTCCCAGTTTAGTCCCAGTATAGTCCCAGTTTAGACCCAGTATAGTCCCAGTTTAGTCCCAGTATAGTCCCAGTTTAGACCCAGTGTAGACCCAGTATAGTCCCAGTTTAGTCCCAGTAGAGTCCCAGTTTAGACCCAGTATAGTCCCAGTATAGTCGCAGTGTAGTCCCAGTATAGTCCCAGTATAGTCCCAGTTTAGACCCAGTGTAGACCCAGTATAGTCCCAGTTTAGTCCCAGTTTAGTCCCAGTATGGTCCCAGTATAGTCCCAGTTTAGTCCCAGTTTAGTCCCAGTATAGTCCCAGTTTAGTCCCAGTTTAGTCCCAGTATAGTCCCAGTATAGTCCCAGTTTAGACCCAGTGTAGACCCAGTATAGTCCCAGTTTAGTCCCAGTATAGTCCCAGTTTAGACCCAGTATAGTCCCAGTTTAGTCCCAGTATAGTCCCAGTTTAGTCCCAGTTTAGTCCCAGTATGGTCCCAGTTTAGTCCCAGTTTAGACCCAGTATGGTCCCAGTTTAGTCCCAGTATGGTCCCAGTTTAGTCCCAGTATAATCACAGTTTAGTCTTAGTATAGTCCCAGTATATTCCCAGTATATTCCCAGTAAAGTCCAAGTATAATCCCAGTTTAGTCCCAGTATATTCCCAGTTTAGTCCTAGTATAGTCCCTGTTTAGTCCCAGTTTAGTCCCTGTTTAGTCCCAGTATAGTCCCTGTTTAGTCCCAGTTTAGTCCCTGTTTAGTCCCAGTTTAGTCCCAGTTTATTTCTAGTATAGTCCCAGTTTAGTCCCAGTTTAGTCCCAGTATAGTCCCTGTTTAGTCCCAGTTTAGTCCCTGTTTAGTCCCAGTTTAGTCCCAGTTTATTTCTAGTATAGTCCCAGTATAGTCCCTGTTTAGTCCTAGTATAGTCCCTGTTTAGTCCCAGTTTAGTCCCTGTTTAGTCCCAGTTTAGTCCCAGTTTATTTCTAGTATAGTCCCAGTTTAGTCCCAGTTTAGTCCCAGTATAGTCCCTGTTTAGTCCCAGTTTAGTCCCTGTTTAGTCCCAGTTTAGTCCCAGTTTATTTCTAGTATAGTCCCAGTATAGTCCCTGTTTAGTCCCAGCTTAGTCCCAGCATAGTCCCAGTATAGTCCCAGTTTAATCCCAGTTTAGTCCCAGTCACCACATGACATCACAGTGATGTCATCAGCATACAGGTTAGTAAGTGTGGGAACAAGATGTTAGATGGTAGAATGAGTAGTGATGTAACATGTTTACAGCAGAAATATACGTCTACAGCAGAAATAAACACGTTTACAGCAGAAATAAACATTTTTACAGCAGAAATAAACATGTTTACAGCAGAAATAAACACCTTTTACAGCAGAAATAAACATTTTTACAGCAGAAATAAACATTTTTAACAGCAGAAATAAACATTTTTACAGCAAAAATAAACATGTTTACAGCAGAAATAAACATTTTTAACAGCAGAAACAAACATGTCTACAGCAGAAATAAACATGTTTACAGCAGAAATAAACACGTTTACAGCAGAAATAAACATGTTTACAGCAGGAATAAACACATTTACAGCAGATTTAAACATGTTTACAGCAGAAATAAACATTTTTACAGCAGAAATAAACATGTTTACAGCAGAAATAAACACGTTTACAGCAGAAATAAACATGTTTACAGCAGAAATAAACACGTTTACAGCAGAAATAAACACGTTTACAGCAGAAATAAACACGTTTACAGCTGAAATAAACATGTTTACAGCAGAAATAAACATTTTTACAGCAGAAATAAACATGTTTACAGCAGAAATACACGTTTAAAGCAGAAATAAACATGTTTACAGCAGAAATAAACATGTTTACAGCAGAAATAAACATTTTACAGCAGAAATAAACATGTTTACAGCAGAAATAAACATGTTTACAGCAGACCCTGACCAAGTGCGCTGTGTCCAGGCGACCTGAAGAACTCCAGCCTGTTCCAGTACGGAGAGGAGACCATGCAGGCCTGGAAGGAGGGCCGTCTCAGCGAGGACATCGCAACAGAGCAGCGCAAGGTGGAGGAGGCAGAGCTCATCATCTTCCAGGTGACACAGATCACACGGAGACCCCTCAGACCCCAGACCGGGGTTCTTACCACGGGGTCAGGCTTCTGTGGCAGTGTGGGGTCCTGGCTCCGCCTCTGGTGGATCATAGGTGGCTGCAGGAATGCCTGGCTGACTGGTTAGTGTGTATGACTCATCCAGGAGTCCGGGGATCAGGTCCCGCCTGGGCCATCCTTGCATGCCATGCCACATTTTGGCGTTGTCGGCAGGATCCATGTAGTCCTGATAGTCCTGGGGGGTATTCCACGAACGAAGCTAAAGAAAGGCAAGCTGAAGCAGGAAAGCCTCGCTTGGATGAACTCCATCTTTTCAATGAAAAAGGAAAAAGGATCCGATTATGAAAGCGAGCGAGACAGGAGGCCATCTTCTCAGATGCAGAGCAAACGCTGATGATGGAACCATATGAGGAATTCAGAAGTGTCGTCTGAAAGGGGAACACGGCTGTGATAAATAAAGCAGGGAAATGGCAAAAAAATACCGACAGACTAAACGAGAACGTTAAAAAAGTTTCATACTACTGTCAGTTTAGTGTTTATTTCACTGTCCATGTATCTACCGTCTCCTTCATGTGTCATAATTCATACTAAGCTGAATCGTCTCTGTACTGCACAAATATACCAGCATCTCAGTTAACGGAGTGATCGGTACGACCGGAGAAGTACCGTCCGTTTACCATTTAACCTGATATCATTCATATACATTATACTTTCTGACTTGTGTGTGATCTCGCCTACATATTATTTACTTTCATCTCAACAGGAGCAATGCTAACGGTCAGAAGCGCACCTGGCAGCAGGTTAGAATGAAATACAGTATTTCAGAGCGGTAAACTGTAGCCTTTGAAGGAATATAGTTGCACATAAAATGTGTTGAGCTGCAAATATGTTGCATTGTAGCTGCCAAAAAAAAGACAGACTACTGCCACTGGTAGGGTCCCCATATAATATATATATATATATATATATATATATATATATATATATATATATATATCAGTGTAATTCTATTGGAATTCCTCTTTATAAAGAGGAAGTCAAACATATAAATATGTTTGACATTTGGACCAAGCGGAGCGGAGCGCACACAGACTGTTACACCCTTTTAATTCTCTTTCCAGACTTTAAATTGTTAAGCAAAAAAAAAAAAAACTAATAAAAAACATGAGGTTTATGCCTGTAGTGTTAACTGAAAGTAAAAAATCAAATTAATGAATTGTTTCACACCAACATTTTAAATAAATAAGAAAAGGACCATAAACGAGCAGAAATGTTTTACAGCCCAGTCAGTGATATAAAAAAACAGAAGTTGATGGAGACGTCCTGTTGTCTTACGCCAAATGAAAAATTATACGTGAAAAACTTAGGCGTAGGGCTTAAAAGTAGAGCGAGGGGGTGTTTTGGGACGCACCCTAAGTCCAGAGTCTGTGACAGTACAGTAACATACATGATAAGGCGGTGATGTTTGTTCCATCTTACATCATTCATCGTGACGGATGCTGCTGAGTTTATCTCCTTGTTCGATCCTTCACACTCATGATGCAACTTTAACGTCCAAACTAAACAGAATTTCCCGACAACTCTCTAAATGTGAACAACAAAGGCAGTAGAGCACATAACTCACATCTATAGGATAACAATCATAAAAGGGTCATTTCCTGTTGGATTTGCTTTTCCCATGAGCCTTTGTGGTCCAGATATGTTGAGTTTGGGAAGTAGCCCCGCCCCCTTTGCTGTTCATGCATGCTGTAGTGGCACTCTGTTCCATTCTTCATTCAGACCACTGGACGACTGGACGAGACTAGACTAGATTAGACTGGACTAGACTAGACCAGACTAGATTAGACTGGACTAGACTAGACTAGATTAGACTGGACTAGACTAGACTAGACTAGACTAGACCAGACAGACCAGACCAGACTAGACTTGACTGGAACAGACTAGACTAGATAAGACTGGACGAGACTAGACTAGATTAGACTGGACTAGACTAGACTAGATAAGACTGGACAAGACTAGACTAGATTAGACTGGACTCAGAGGTTGCGCCAGACTTTTTCGTTGTCCGTCATTTTGACTGACAGGGTCATAAAAATCCAGTCATAATCTATTTCTTACCCGTCACTTTAATTAAAATATATACATATAATAATGACATATTCGGTAGCATTTTTCCATTAAATGCTTGGTTGCTCAGTTGGTGCCGAAGACTGATTACTTTTTTGTCCCTCATCTTCCACTGCATCAGTCTTCCTTTTTTTCACCTCTTTTGTCAAAACTATCTTCATTATTGGGCTTTTTGAAGAAGCTTCGGACACTCGGCTGCTGTGACATTTTTCCGAGTGAAACCAACAGGCCATGCATCAAGAGAGACAATATGCTAACTCGCCATCTAGTGGTCAGGAGTGTAAATTGCAATCTGTCAAAATGACTGACGGCCTTCAGATTTTTCTGTCACCGTTTAAAAAAAACGGTCAAAGACGGAAAATATTCGGGTAACGCGACCCCTGACTGGACTAGACCAGACCAGACCAGACCAGACTAGACTAGACCAGTCCGGGCCAGACCAAACCAGTGTGTGTGTGTGTGTGTGTGACAGAGAGAGAGAGAGAGAGAGAGAGAGACATGTCATGTGACAGCAGCTCTTGTTTGTGCAGTTTCCTCTCTACTGGTTCAGTGTTCCCGCCATCCTGAAGGGCTGGATGGACCGAGTGCTGACACAGGGTTTCGCCTTCTCCCTGCAGAGGATGTACAACAACGGCATCTTCAAGGTAGCCGGCATGACGCGCTGTAAACATCAGCTGATCAGAAAGAAAACATCAGCTGATCAGAATGTAAACATCAGCTGATTAGAATGTAAACATCAGCTGATCAGAAAGAAAACATCAGCTGATCATGTTTAAATCAGCTGATCAGAATGTAAACATCAGCTGATCAGAATGTAAACATCAGCTGATTGTGTTTTGATTACCATCTGATTATCAAGTTTACCTCAGCTGATTATAATATAATTTTGACACCCTGTTGAGCCGATTTAAACATCGGCTGATCAGAATGTAAATATGTAGTGATCCTGAATGAGAACGCTGTGTGGAAACATTCACAATCATTTCTTTCTCTTTTTAAGTTTTCACTGCTGCACTTTAAGAAAATTACTGGAAGTTTGTTTTTGTTTAAAGGAGAAGAAAGCGATGTTGTCGTTCACTACGGGAGCAACACAGACGATGTTTCGTCCTGACGGGATTAACGGAGATATCAACGTGGCTCTGTGGCCTCTACAGGTGAGAGAAACTCTGACACGTTTTCAGAAGCAAAACACCTGATTTCCGACCGATCAACTTAATTCATCTTAATTCTTGGTGTGAAAGATCCAACAAAGTGGTGGAGACGTTCCTCTGAGTTTTGATCCATGTAGACATGATAGCATCACACAGTTGCTGCACATCATGATGAGAATCTCCCGTTCCACCTCATCATGATGAGAATCTCCCTTCCACCTCATCATGATGAGAATCTCTCGTTCCACCTCATCACGATGAGAATCTCCCGTTCCACCTCATCATGATGAGAATCTCCCGTTCCACCTCATCATGATGAGAATCTCCCGTTCCACCTCATCATGATGAGAATCTCCCGTTCCACCTCATCATGATGAGAATCTCCAGTTCCACCTCATCATGATGAGAATCTCCCGTTCCACCTCATCATGATGAGAATCTCCCGTTCCACCTCATCATGATGAAAATCTCCCGTTCCACCTCATCATGATGAGAATCTCCTGTTCCACCTCATCATGATGAGAATCTCCCGTTCCACCTCATCGTGATGAGAATCTCTCATTCCACCTCATCATGATGAGAATCTCCCGTTCCACCTCATCACGATGAGAATCTCCCGTTCCACCTCATCATGATGAGAATCTCTCGTTCCACCTCATCACGATGAGAATCTCCCGTTCCACCTCATCACGATGAGAATCTCTCGTTCCACCTCATCACGATGAGAATCTCCCGTTCCACCTCATCACGATGAGAATCTCTCGTTCCACCACATCATGATGAGAATCTCTCATTCCACCTCATCACGATGAGAATCTCCCGTTCCATCTCATCATGATGAGAATCTCCCGTTCCACCACATCATGATGAGAATCTCTCGTTCCACCTCATCATGATGAGAATCTCTCATTCCACCTCATCACGATGAGAATCTCTCATTCCACCTCATCACGATGAGAATCTCTCGTTCCACCTCATAATGATGAGAATCTCCCGTTCCACCTCATCATGATGAGAATCTCCCGTTCCACCTCATCATGATGAGAATCTCCCGTTCCACCTCATCATGATGAGAATCTCCCGTTCCACCACATCATGATGAGAATCTCTCGTTCCACCTCATCATGATGAGAATCTCTCGTTCCACCTCATCATGATGAGAATCTCTCATTCCACCTCATCATGATGAGAATCTCTCGTTCCACCTCATCACGATGAGAATCTCCTGTTCCACCTCATCACGATGAGAATCTCTCGTTCCACCTCATCACGATGAGAATCTCTCGTTCCACCTCATCATAATGAGAATCTCCCGTTCCACCTCATCATGATGAGAATCTCCCGTTCCACCTCATCACGATGAGAATCTCTCGTTCCACCTCATCACGATGAGAATCTCCCGTTCCACCTCATCACGATGAGAATCTCTCGTTCCACCTCATCACGATGAGAATCTCTCGTTCCACCTCATCACGATGAGAATCTCCAGTTCCACCTCATCATGATGAGAATCTCTCGTTCCACCTCATCATGATGAGAATCTCCAGTTCCACCTCATCATGATGAGAATCTCCAGTTCCACCTCATCAGCCCATCGATGAGAATCTCTCGTTCCACCTCATCATGATGAGAATCTCCCATTCCACCTCATCATGATGAGAATCTCCCGTTCCACCTCATCACGATGAGAATCTCCCATTCCACCTCATCGTGATGAGAATCTCCCGTTCCACCTCATCATGATGAGAATCTCCCAGTTCCACCTCATCACGATGAGAATCTCTCGTTCCACCACATCATGATGAGAATCTCTCGTTCCACCTCATCATGATGAGAATCTCTCGTTCCACCACATCATGATGAGAATCTCCCGTTCCACCTCATCATGATGAGAATCTCTCGTTCCACCTCATCATGATGAGAATCTCTCATTCCACCTCATCATGATGAGAATCTCTCGTTCCACCTCATCACGATGAGAATCTCCCGTTCCACCTCATCATGAGGAGAATCCCCCGTCCACCTCATCATGATCAGAATCTCCCGTTCCACCTCATAACGATGAGAATCTACCGTTCCACCTCATCACGATGAGAATCTCCCGTTCCACCTCATCATGATGAGAATCTCTCGTAATCTACCTCATCATCATGAGAATCTCTCAGTTCCACATCAACATAATCAGAATCTCCCGTACCACCTCATCATGACGAGAATCTCCCGTATCCACCTCATCATGATGAGAATCTCCCGTTCCACCCCATTATGTCTGAGAATCTCCCAATTCCACCTCATCGTGAACAGAATCTCCATTCCACCTCATCTTATTAAAATCTCCCGTACCACCTCATAATTATGAGAATCTCACTGTTATACCTCATCATTAAGAGAATCAAAATACTGGTCCACCTCATCATGAGGAGAATCTTTCCCGGTATCCATAAAATCATGAATGATATACATCTCTATCCACCTCATCACGATGAGAATCTCTCGTTCCACCTCATCACAATGAGAATCTCTCGTTCCACCTCATCACAATGAGAATCTCCCGTTCCACCTCATCATGATGAGAATCTCCCGTTCCACCTCATCACGATGAGAATCTCCCGTTCCACCTCATCACGATGAGAATCTCCCGTTCCACCTCATCATGATGAAAATCTCCCGTTCCACCTCATCATGATGAGAATCTCCCGCTCCACCTCATCATGATGAGACTCTCTCATTCCACCTCATCACGATGAGAATCTCCCGTTCCACCTCATCATGATGAGAATCTCCCGTTCCACCTCATCACGATGAGAATCTCCCGTTCCACCTCATCATGATGAGAATATCTCATTCCACCTCATCATGATGAGAATCTCTCATTCCACCTCATCATGATGAGAATCTCTCTATCCACCTCATCATGATGAGAATCTCTCGTTCCACCTCATCATGATGAGAATCTCCCGTTCCACCTCATCATGATGAGAATCTCCCGTTCCACCTCATCATGATGAGAATCTCCCGTTCCACCTCATCATGATGAGAATCTCCCGTTCCACCTCATCATGATGAGAATCTCTCGTTCCACCTCATCATGATGAGAATCTCTCATTCCACCTCATCATGATGAGAATCTCTCATTCCACCTCATCATGATGAGAATCTCCCGTTCCACCTCATCATGAGGAGAATCTCCCGTTCCACCTCATCATGATGAGAATCTCCCGTTCCACCTCATCACGATGAGAATCTCCCGTTCCACCTCATCATGATGAGAATCTCCCGTTCCACCTCATCATGATGAGAATCTCTCGTTCCACCTCATCATGATGAGAATCTCCCGTTCCACCTCATCACGATGAGAATCTCCCGTTCCACCTCATCACGATGAGAATCTCTCGTTCCACCTCATCATGAGGAGAATCTCCCGTTCCACCCCATCATGATGAGAATCTCCCGTTCCACCTCATCGTGATGAGAATCAGAAGCTTCTCTTGTGGACTGAGATCTGGTGACCATGGAGAATGTTGGAGTCCACTGTTCTCATGGTCTTAGATGATGTCATCTTTATGACATCATGGTGCGTTTTCCTGCTGGAAGCAGCAGCAGAAGATGCTACACTGTGGTCATAAAGGGATGGACATGGTCAGCAACAATACTCAGGTAGGCTGTGGTGGTTAAACCGCCACATTGGTACTAATGGTAGTAATGGATCCAAGGCAGGAGGACCAAGGCAGGATGGACCAAGGCAGGATGGACGGAAGGGGACCAAGGCAGGAGGACCAAGGAAGGAGGACCAAGGCAGGAGGACCAAGGAGGGGACCAAGGCAGGAGGACCAAGGCGATGGACAAGGAGGAGGACCAAGGAGGGGACCAAGGCAGGAGGACCAGGCAGGAGGACCAGGCAGGAGGACCAAGGAGGGGACCAGGCAGGAGGACAGGAGGAGGACAAGGAAGGTGGACCAAGGTAGGATGGATTCAAGGAAGGATGGATCCAGGTAGGATGGATCCAGGTAGGATGGATCCAAGGCAGGATGGATCCAAGGAGGATGGATCCAAGGAGGATGGACCGGAGGGGACCAAGGCAGGATGGATCCAAGGTAGGATGGACCAAGGCAGGAGGATCCAAGGCAGGATGGATCCAAGGTAGGATGGATCCAAGGCAGGAGGACCAGGTAGGATGGATCCAGGCAGGATGGACCAAGGCAGGATGGACCAAGGCGGATGGATCCAAGGAAGGATGGATCCAAGGCAGGATGGATCCAAGGTAGGATGGATCCAAGGCAGGATGGATCCAAGGTAGGATGGATCCAAGGAAGGATGGATCCAAGGTAGGATGGATCAAGGAAGGATGGATCCAAGGTAGGATGGACCAGGTAGGATGGATCCAAGGCAGGATGGATCCAGGAGGATGGACCAAGGTAGGATGGATCCAGGTAGGATGGACCAAGGCAGGATGGACCAAGGCAGGATGGACCAAGGTAGGATGGACCAAGGCAGGATGGACCAAGGAAGGATGGACCAAGGCAGGATGGACCAAGGTAGGATGGATCTGAACTGAGCATCTGAACGTGGAGCTAAAAGACTCAGCTCGTCTGGAACAAACAACCATGCCACGTTCAAAGCCACTTAAATCCCCTTTCTTCCTCAGTTTGAACTTCAGCAAGTCGTCTTCACCACGTCCATGTGACTAGATGCTGCCGTGTGATTGGCTGGTTAGATTTTGTGTTGTGTAACAGGTGGTTCTGATGAAGTGGACAGTGTTTGTGCTGCAGTGGTTCTGGTGAGGCTGAATCCAGGCCACCATGTCCAGCCGGACTGGTTTATATTTGATCCGAGGACCGGTCCTGGTCTCCCTGTTTCATCCGCCCTCGTTTCTTGTCCCAGATGAATTCTGCTGTTTGTGTGAACAAAACATTTCTGAATATTCACGTCATCAGAGACACAATAGAGGCAGCGTTTGAGATCAAGATCTGAAAACAAGACAAATGCAACACCAGGCCTGAAATGAAAAAATCATCTGCTCATCAGGTCTGGGATTAAAATCCATGATTCTGCAGCTTATCATGACCAAGTGCTAGAGGAACATTAAATCGTAATATCAGTCATAGAGTCAAATTTAGTGAAAATAAAGTCATGATTTGCAATAGTAAAATTGTAATTTAAGGAAAATAGTCACAAATTTACCAGAATAAAGTGCTACATTTATGAGAACACAGTTGTAAATTCACAAGAAAAATTTACAAGAATAACGTCCATATTTAAATAAAATAAATTCAGAAATTTGTGAGAATAAAGTTGTAAATTTAAAAGATTAAGTAAAATTTAAAAGAATGAAATTGTAATTTCAAGTGAGAATAAAGTTGTAAATTTGTGAGAATTAAATTGTAATTTAAATAGAATAAAGTTTTTGTAATTTAAAGAGAATAAAGTCTTGCTATTTTAACTGTAGAAGAAGAAAGTTATAAGTTGATAAATGAGGGAGGTGGATTATTTGGTGAAGATGTACTTCAGCAGAGGTTTCACAAACCAGGAGAGATCCTCATCTCTCGGCACATCAGCACCACATTGTCATCAGTATCAGGACCAGAGGAGTCAAACATTGGGTAGAAGTAGAAAGTAGAAACCCTGTCTGGCAGTTTTACCAACCAATCACTGAACCAGCTGGTTTAATTAGCTCCTCTTCCAGGTAGATGAGCTCGTTAGTGAAAACAGCTGTTCTAAATGTACTGGCAGATCCAAAAACATGGCAGGATTTGTACTTGAAAACTACTTTTCTGATACTTTTGACACCTCTGATCAGGACTTTGAAAAGAATCTGCAAGAAAATGGATCCATTCTGCAGAAAGAAGCAGACGGACTTGGAGGAAACGGCTGCTTTAGTGGAGGAGGACCTGGCTGGAACCGGTGTTGTGCTGAAAAATGCACCCCTGCCATCAAAAGCACTTTTTTTCACTTTATTTTAATTGAATTACGACTTTTTCTTGTAAAATCATATAAGTCTGATACTCGGCCGTAGGCTGATGGTTTCTGCAGCGATAACTTGAGGAAACAGTTTGTAACATGAGTTGTCTCCTCTGAGCTCTGCAGCTTTTGTCATCTACATTTGACGTCTTCTTCTTCTGCAGTTTTGGAGCTGTGGCTCCACCTGCTGCTGCAGCTCTGAATAACTCAGTTAAGGGAAAAGCCTCCGTTTGGCTTTTACATTCACTTGGAAAAAATGTCTTTTCTGAAATAAGTTTTTCTTAATCATTTTTATGAGTTAACTGAAAATCATTTTGCTTTTTTCTGAATGAATGAGATCATGAAAAGAAGCTCTCAGCTGCAGGACGTAGACGGTAGCGACCTGAATGAACGTGATGTAGGATGATCCTTCAGCTACTCTGGACTCGTTCTCTCTTTTTCATCTCGTCTGTTTCTCTGACGTAGCTAAAGTATCGTCCTGTCTGTCGTTATCTCCTGCAGGTGAGAGCGTGCTTGATGATGATGCAGTGTGCTGCCTTCTCATTGGTCAGATTAGTGTCTGGATTAGTGATGCACGATAATATCAGTACAATATTGGTATCAGTCGATACTGGCTTTAGAACTTAGAATCGATATTAAGGGATGGGAACATGGGAACATTAGGCCACGCCCACTTGCAACATTGTTAGGCTCATGCAAAGACATCATTGCTGCACGAACCACATGGTATGGCACGTCTCTTTTCCGCAACAGTCAGCCATGTTTGAGGGAGAGCTGTGGGTTACCATGGTAACTCAGCCAGAACACACTGGGGGAGGACACACGAGGCGAACTACGGCAGATGTATCCCTTTATTTTATCTCAGAGGCTTTCTTTGTCTCGCGTGCAATGGCCTCTGAATCTGGCAGCACTGGCTTTAGCTTAGCTTAGCATAGTTGCTGTAATCTGGTGGTTCCAACTAGCATCACTTTTTGAAAGTGAACTAATTAACTCGAGATTTTTTTCCAATTACGTTTCGTGACCCGCACATTCATGCTGCGCATGCGTGCTGACTTTGCTACGATCTGCCGTGCTTCCCTGTGATTGGCCGGTACTTCTGCAGCATATAGTTCCCTATTGAACGCCGCCTAGTCAGTCCTTTGATGTGAAATCGGCTTCTCGTTTGTACTCGATCAGAATGTGCGGGTCACAAAACGTAAAAGGAGAAAAAACTTTAGTTAATTAGTTCACTTTCACCAAGTGCTGCTAGTTGGAACCACCAGATTACAGCAACTATGCTAAGCTAAGCTAAAGTCAGTGCTGCCAGATTCAGAGAATGACTGGGTCGGTGAGAAAACGCTTCTGCCCACTTGTTCAACTCAGGGGGCTGCATGGGGGGGCTCAGTTCCACCCAGAGGTGGTATATGACGTTAAGCCCCTTTCAGACTTGTGCTGGAAAGCAGTAATTGTGGGACTTTGTCCTTCATAACGTTTGCGTTGTGACATGTGCCGGCCGGCCTCCATGTCATCGGAGCAGAAATGTTGCGGCACGTCGTTTGAGCTGAACACACAAGAACATGTGGACGGCGTTGAAGGGAGAGCAGGGCTGTGCTGAATTTTCTGCAACATTTCCCGACGTCTGAAAGTGCCGGGACGCGATAAGTCCGGAAGGAACCGAATGTTTGAAAATACGAGTCCGTTTAAGGAGCAGATGGACTTTACCGCTCATGTTCCACAAAAGCGAGTCTGAAAACGGCTTTAGCATAAAAATCAGAAAGTTATTTGGCCTCACAAAAATATCAGACTTTCATTTTACTTTCATGTTTTGCAAGTAGCCGTATGATCAGCAGGATAATGTCTGGAA
>JALJCO010003979.1:65000-70000 GCA_023101725.1 Atherinomorus stipes | reverse complement strand
ATACAGAGTCCATAATGCAGATGTATAGATCTAGAAATCCATTTGTCCCTGAGTCAGCTGAACATTCAGACACAAACAGATTAGGCCAGTTACAGATCAATAATCAGACTTTTAATGTTTGTTACTTTGTTCATATTAAGCTGGCTTGTGTTTTTACATAAATTTAGATGTTGTGCTTTTATTGTTTTAATGGAAAATTTGCAGCATGAACCCAGTGGTACACATCAAACCTTTTAATAATAAGTTTCTAATTTCATGCAGTTTTCTATGGATGGGCATACCGATACCCTGGAGTTGATACTTCAATACCAGCCAGACAAAATATCGGATTTGATACTTTTAGAGTATGGAGATACCAGTGTAGAGATAGAAAACTTGCAGTTTGTTTTCTCTTCAGAGAGTTTAAGACAATGATGGTGGTAGCCTATCAGATTCTAGCTTCTGTATCACATGATGGTGGCAGCCTATCAGATTCTAGCTTCTGTGTCACATGATGGTGGTAGCCTATCAGATTCTAGCTTCTGTGTCACATGATGGTGGTAGCCTATCAGATTCTAGCTTCTGTATCACATGATGGTGGTAGCCTATCAGATTCTAGCTTCTGTGTCACATGATGGTGGTAGCCTATCAGATTCTAGCTTCTGTGTCACATGATGGCGGTAGCCTATCAGAGTCTAGCTTCTGTGTCACATGATGGCGGTAGCCTATCAGATTCTAGCTTCTGTGTCACATGATGGTGGTAGCCTATCAGATTCTAGTTTCTGCGTCACATGATGGTGGTAGCCTATCAGATTCTAGTTTCTGCGTCACATGATGGTGGTAGCCTATCAGATTCTAGCTCTCGTATCACATGATGGTGGTAGCCTATCAAATTCTAGTTTCTGCGTCACATGATTGTGGTAGCCTATCAGATTCTAGTTTCTGCGTCACATGATGGTGGTAGCCTATCAGATTCTAGCTTCTGTGTCACATGATGGCGGTAGCCTATCAGATTCTAGCTCTCGTATCACATGATGGTGGTAGCCTATCAGATTCTAGCTTCTGTGTCACATGATGGTGGTAGCCTATCAGATTCTAGCTCTCTGTATCACATGATGGTGGTAGCCTATCAGATTCTAGCTTCTTTGTCACATGATGGTGGTAGCCTATCAGATTCTAGCTTCTGTGTCACATGATGGTGGTAGCCTATCAGATTCTAGCTTCTGTGTCACATGATGGTGGTAGCCTATCAGATTCTAGCTTCTGTGTCACATGATGGTGGTAGCCTATCAGATTCTAGCTTCTGTGTCACATGATGGTGGTAGCCTATCAGATTCTAGTTTCTGTGTCACATGATGGTGGTAGCCTATCAGATTCTAGCTCTCTGTATCACATGATGGTGGTAGCCTATCAGATTCTAGTTTCTGTGTCACATGATGGTGGTAGCCTATCAGATTCTAGCTTCTGCGTCACATGATGGTGGTAGCCTATCAGATTCTAGCTCTCTGTATCACATGATGGTGGTAGCCTATCAGATTCTAGCTTCTTTGTCACATGATGGTGGTAGCCTATCAGATTCTAGCTTCTGTGTCACATGATGGTGGTAGCCTATCAGATTCTAGCTTCTGTATCACATGATGGTGGTACCCAATCAGATTCTAGCTTCTGTATCACATGATGGTGGTACCCAATCAGATTCTAGCTTCTATGTCACATGACGGTGGTAGCCTATCAGATTCTAGCTTCTGCATCACATGATAGTGGTAGCCAATCAGATTCTAGCTTCTGCATCACATGATGGTGGTAGCCTATCAGATTCTAGCTTATGTATCACATGATTTTTTTCTTTAGTGGTCTTTATCCTCTTTCATAGTATAAGTATTATTGTTTGTACGCATTTCTTTCCAGTACTTCTGTTCTGAAGTTTTAACATTACCTTTGCATTCAAGATACTAATAAATTATTTGATTTTCTTTTAAGGGACAAAAAGTATAGGTATCGATATTGATGGAAAAAGTACCATAAACTACTTTTATCATATGGACAGGAAAAATTTGGGTACCGCCCATCCCTATTTTGCACGCACGTGAGACGGTAATTGTGTTTATATGGTCTGACAGCTTCGGTCTGAGCCATGGGGGTGTGTGCATGCGAGACAGGTATGAACACGCAGTCTTTAAAAAGAAAAACGCGTAAAAAATCTGCCGAGTTAAACGCAAAAACTGAATAAAGAAGATTTTATGATGTAATCAAAGTTATTTCAGTGTTTTTATCGCTGGTACTTTAGAGTAAAACCTTGTATCGCCACGGCCATCACCTCCTCCCCCCCTGCACTGGCAGCGGGGTGGTACGGCCCGCGGTGACGTCACTTGTGGGCGGAGCTTCGCAGGCTGATGGTGAAGAAGAGGATTGAGGTTTGTTGTTTCGCTGAAGTGTTGACAGCTGCCGCGGCCTCTGTTCGCCATCTGAAGACGTGAAAGTGAGAGGAGAGCTCGCGGACGCTTCACGCGCTCATTAACCGGGACTGAAACCTGAAATCTGCCGCTCGCGCCGACACAGCCCGGAAACGGCAAACATGAAATGGATGTTCAAAGAGGATCACTCCTTGGGTAAGAAGGGACGTTATTCTCGGTAAAAATGTCCACGCAGCTGTAGTTTTTAAACGTAATCTGGTGCGTGGGCTCGTGAGGAGCTGGTTCGGGGGTTGATGTGAGGGAGGTGTTCCGTCCCGGCGGTTCGGGCTCGGTCCGGCCTGCCCTTCAGGCTTTGTTTGTGTCGGTAACAGGTTAAATATGGCTGTAACGTCTCCTCCGCTGCAGAGGCGACGTTTCAGGTGAACTGGGCTCAGAACCGGACCGAGACCCGGTCTGGGGCTGCTTCCAGCCTCCAGTCCGGCCTCAGCTCAACTTGTTGTTGCTCCTGATGTAAACAGGAGGCCCGGGAGGCGTCACCGGGCCGGGGAGGGAGGCCTCCAGGCGTCCTGGTTCCACCCAGATCCAGCTCAGACCGTCATAGGGCTGGGCGATATGGGCCAAATATCATATCACGGTAGATTTATTTTAGGTGACGATATACGATATATATACCGGTATTTTTACCCTAATTTGAACAATAGTTGTATTATAAATCGTGTATTTTAACAAATGTCTGAGGTGGCAGTTTTATGCAGGTTTATTCTCCCAAATCGTTATTAAAATTTCTCAAAATCGATACAATAGTGGTCCAAATATTAGTTATTCCACTTTGGGGTCTTTTTTCCATTTTTAAATTGTCAACTTTTATAATATTGTAATATTTTGTCTGGGCTTTCTGAGCGTTTGTAGCGTCGTTGCCACCGTCAGATTCATTTCATCGTCTCGTCCTGAGACGAGAATTTCTAGAATTTTGTTGAGATTTCCTAAACAAATAAATAAATAGATAAGTAAGTAGATGAAAACAATCAACCTTCTTATTTAACTGCCGTTTGTTCTGTGCATTAACTCTGTTGCCTTGCACGTCTGCACCTGAGAAGGTGAGGAGGTATCACTGGTTCCCACGGATCCTGGAAAATGATGGAACATTTTTCCAGTCATGGAAGACGCATGGAAAATGAGAAAAAGAGATTAAATTGTCCTGGAAAATGATTTTTCCTCCCTCAGCTTCCTCGCTACTGTACACATTATAAGCTACAATTGTGGACCACGTCTCCAAAAGCTTATGGTGGAAGTTATTAACTTATGTTGTGATAACTTGACTCGTCCTGGAGCAGCTGGAAAAGTCCTGGAAAAGTCCTGGAAAAGTCCTGGAAATAACTTCAAGAAAAGAGTGGGAACCCTGTTATCCAATCAGACCGCTGTTTCTAGAAAAACACAAACTTCTTTTGTACAGACTTTAAAACTTCTAAAGACAGTTTCTTTTAGGACGATCTGTGTGAACAGAGATTTGGGGTATTGTTGTTTTTCTCTCTCTCTCTCTCTCTCTCTCTCTCTCTCTCTTTCTCTCTCTCTCTCTCTCTCTCTCTCTCTCTCTCTCTCTCTCTCTCTCTCTCTCTCTCTCTCTCTCTCTCTCAGGGAGAAGAAAATCCAGGTGGTTCTAGGATATAATACACACATATCCTGTTAGTTTTGATTTGTTCTACATAACACAAGTTGAGGTGTTTTTCTCATTTTGCACAAGGAATGAATGTTACATTTAGTTCAGTTTATTGTTTCAGTCATAAAAACATTTTTCATCAATGCAGCAACCAACGGCTGTAAGACCAAAACAGGCAGAAGCAGACCGCTTGTATGCCTGAAGAAATATGCGTTACATCAAATGAGTTAGCTCACGCTGCACGTTTGAGACAAACGAAATGAGCGTGCACAGCTACAGCATGTGACAGGAAAGGGAAAAAAAGATTTTTTGTCATCATTTCGGCTACAAATCTCTCAGAAATGGACTGGGAGATCATCTTTTTAAATATAAATGAAGTATTACAATTTTTTATCTCCCTGCTAAGGTTATTCCACATTTGGACCCCCAAGAAGTCACACGCTTTCCTTTCACCCCTTTTTTTGGATGTTGGCACAGTAAATTTACAATCATCTCTTATATTTAATTTGCTGAACTTAAAATATTTCTGGACACCTTCTGGAAGAGTATTTTGTTCAGCTTTAAACATAATTTGAATTGCTCCGTAATAATATTTCATCAGATTTGATTTGATAAATAATGGATTCCTATGGTTATAATATCCATTATTAATCAGGCGTACGGCACGTTTCTGGAATAAAATGATATCATTAAGTTCTGTCTTGAATGTGCCACCCCATAGTTCCACACCGCAAGTCACATACGGAAGTATTAAGGTACAATAAATGATAAGCAATGCTTTATAAATCCAAAAATCTTTTGTTTTATACAGGATACCAAGTGTTTTTGCTATTTTTGCCTTCATGTAACGTATGTGTTGCTTCCAGGTTGATTTGGAGTCAATTACGACTCCTAGAAATTAAACATAAAAAACTACTTCAATTTCAGTGCCATCTATTTTTAATCTTTAC
>JALJCO010003979.1:0-60000 GCA_023101725.1 Atherinomorus stipes | reverse complement strand
TTAGGGAATGCATTATGTAAATGGATGTACCCACAGGGATAGAAAACCAGACTGTGTGTGTATGTATGTATGTACATATAGATATAAGAATATATATGTTATATATTTATATGTATATTATATATACAGTATATTATATATTTATATGTGTCTAAATATATATATATATATATATATATATATATTTTTTTTTTTTTTTTTTTTTTTTTTTAATTATGGAACTTAAATTGATTTTTTTTTTCGTAATAAAATTTTATAAATTAGAATTATTAAATTTACATTTATTTTTATTATCAAATTATTTGATTAATTTACTGAATTATTTTGTTTTATTAGATTATTTTAAAATGATTTTTTAGGTCTCTGAAGTGATTTAATTCAAGGTTATGTTATTTTATTAATACAACTTTAGAAATGAGATCATATAAATAATGTGTATCATTTAAAGGTACAGTCTGAAGTTCCCCCCCGTAAAATAAACGTTAGACTTGTGCGGGTGAAATCCGTCCCAAACGGCGCCTTTGGGCCTCTACTCGCGTGTTGTGGTGCGTTTGAACGCATCTCTCTCTCCTCCTGTCTGTAATTCGCTCTTTATCTTTGTTTTATTGTGGTCGGGACGTTTCTGGGTGCAGATTTCTGTTTATATCAGCAGCCAATGACAGAGCTACGAGCACGACGCTGTGTGGGAATAAGCTCGTGATTGGAGCAGACACCCGTCACTCAAACTCTGGAAGGAAAGAAAAATGTCGGATGCAGAGCTTTCCTGTAAATCTGTTCCAGTGGAGGGAAAGACGAAGGATCCTGATCTGGTTCCAGGTCTGAAGGCTTCGTCTCATATCAGGGCTGTTGGTGAAATCATCACCGGGTTGAGTCGTCATGGAGACGTGATCAGAGCTGCTTTATGTGAGCGGGCCCGCTGTTTCAAAAGGTGTAATCCGGATGAAACCGATCCGGATTTGCTAATCCTTTCCTCTGGGATCCAGGATTACATCATCCATCTCGGTTTCGAGCCGGTTTGGGATTGAATGGGTCTGATCCAGCTGCTGTTCTCCACATCCACCAGCAGGTGTCAGTGTTCTGCATCTGTTCTGCTTCAGTTTGCTGTAAAATTATTCCTGACTGAAATGTGCAAAAGAGTAAATGTTGAGATGAAACGTACGACTGTTTTACTTTCCTACGATGGAAGGTTTCATTTGCAGCCGAGTTCTCCTTCATCTGCTGGTCACAGTAACAGTTCGAGTCAAAGACCTCCACGTAACACTAGACCAGGAGTCTGCAACCTTTCAGGTCCGAAGAGCCATTTCTGCCTCAACCCAGCTGAATAAAGTCGCCCAGAGCCCCAAATATTTCCTCGCCTTTTTTCAAAAGACATCTTATCATTTTGATGAACACTGATTTTATGAAATTTGTTGCCATTTTTTAAGAACCACAGTTTTATTCAGACTTTTGGGTTTTAGAAAACAAAACCACAGAAGAGGAATCGCGCCAAAGAAGAAAGAATGAAATTAAATTCTGAGAAGAAAGTCAGAATTTTGACTTTTTTCCAGAACATAAAATAAAAAAATGAGGAGATTTTTTTTATTTCTGTATTTCAATTTCTGAGAATTCTGACTTTCTTCAGATATTGGAAAAAAAATACCCAAAATTTGTTTTAATGTTCTAGATAAAAGTCAGAATTCAGACTTTTTCAGAAATTGAAAAAAGAAAAAAGAAAGAAAATTCCCTTAAATTTTCTTTAATGTTCTGGAAAAAAGTAAGAATTCTGAGATTAAAGCAGAAATCTGACTTTTTTCATAAATTGAAAAAAAAAATCCTGAAATTTCTTTTTAATATTCTGAAAAAAAAAGTCAAAATTCTGTCTTTTTTCTGAGAATTTTTTTCTTCAGTGGCCCTAATCTTCTTCTGTACAAAATAAAACATAAAAACTTTGCGTTTGCATTTGCAAGTGTTGCAGAAGAATCCCATAATTTCAAAGCTAATGAGAAGAGAAACAGTAGAAAATGTTGTTGAGAGCCATTGTGGACAAGTATCATGAATAAACCAGGCAGCAGCCAAACAAGTTAAGACAAACGTAACAAAATGTGGAATATTTATGAGAAAATTCTAATTTAAATTACAATAATGACAAAAATACTGCCAAATAAACTGGTTCATATTCTTACCCACAGTACTGTGAGTTCCTGACCAGCTCATGAACTCACTGCTCGTCGCTCACGACTATTTCTTACCAGTAAAATAACACATTCACATGTTTACAGACTTTTCAGTTCACCAGCCTCAGAAAAACCTGCACCTGCTGGTTTGCTTCTTTCATCTGACAAAATATGTCCAGTCGTCCTGAAAATTATTCACACCCCAAAGTTAAAGACAGAAAAAAACAGTCTGTCAGTGAAATAAGTTGAAATTGACAAAAGTAATAATAGAAATTCTATGAAAATCATGACATTTATTTTGAAATGTGGTTTGGAAGAAACATTAAAAGCAAGCAGCTCCTCCTGCATCCCTGCTGTCCTTCACCTGACAATCACATATTCATGCATGACATCAACAGTTGGACAGTTTGTGGTGCAACAATCATACATTTCTATATTTACAGTAGTAGAAGGATAAATATGCAGTTTCACAATTATCATGAGTTGGATGTATAAAATCCTGTTTGTATATTATATTTTTCCCTTATATTATATTCAAGTCAAGTCAAGTCAAATTTATTTATAGAGCACATTTAAAAACAACCTCAGTTGACCAAAGTGCTGTACAGAATAAAAGAATAAATCAGAAATAAAAGCAGAATAAAAAAACACAATCACATAAAGAGATAAAACCAAAAATACCAAAAAAATCTAAAAATATAAATATAGATAGATGTGACACTCTTAAACTGGTTAGAAAGCCAGCGAAAACAAATGAGTTTTCAGTAGTGATTTGAAATGATCAATGGATTGTGCAGATCTGATGGTTAGGGGGAGGCTGATATTGATATTGATCAGCCGAGGGCCTGATCGGCTCCATATGATGTGACAATAAAGATTTATTTAACATATAAGGAAGCAATAATGAGCACAAGTTCTCTGTAGAAAAGGAGGATCGGCTTTATTCATGAACTAAATAGCAAAGAATGTAGGTAACAACAACAGTATTATTGAGGCTTAACATGATGTATTGGTTCATGTTAACTAGTCATTATTTAGCGAACATTATCTGCATGGAAGCTTCTACTTACACGGTTTGTTTGGGGGGAAAACAGGGCTGGACAATTAAATGATTTCAATATTTCATGAAAACAGTGAAATAGAAGGAAAACGGTTAATGTCATGTGTATTCGCCCTTATTCTTGTATATTGTGAGCTTTTGCATGGAAGTTCATTGCAGCTAACTCAGTTTTTGTTGTACTTCAAAGTTTCTGGGTGAGTAAAAATCCAAAAATGTGATCTCAGTGTGAAAGTACGGGGACGTGCAGCCGCTTTCTAAAACACTTACGACGAAACCGAGCCAAATAAAAATGATGAACACAGATATGCACGCTCAGAAACAGGAACATTTCTGTACAAATGTTCTCTCAAAAGTACATTACTGGTCTTTATGAGGCCAGAAGTACCTATATACTATGAAAAAGGGTCCAAAGTAATATAAAGTACACATTTGTACCATTCCAACCCTAAGGGTACCTGCAGCATTGAAACATGTGTGTAGCTTGTACAATAACTATAAATAGCAGTACTTCTAAACAGTAGTATGATTATACTTATTATGATTTTTATAATAATCATAGTAATAATTATATGTATAATTATATATGTGTTTGGCCTAATATTTCTATAATAATTATTCATTTATTATTAGCATCTTTGATTGTTGTCATAATCTCTATTTTATTGACTTTTATTCATCATCTTTAATTGGTTTAATTGTACTTTATTAACTCATACAGCTTGATAAGGTACAAAAAAGGACCAGGACCGAAGGAATGGCCTACCTGTGATTATTTATTTAATAAAGATTAATGACTGTTGCTTGAATCCTAAAACACAGAAGTGTCTGAAAGCGAAGCAGCAGCCGGTCCTCAGACTGCTTCTGTTAAAGGACCGGCTGCTCTCCGTCCAGCTGCCGTCACAGAGCCGACATCCATCTCTGATGTCAGTGGAGGACCTGCAGCTCCATCACATGGTGCAGTCGCAGGGAATTCTGGGTAAAAGCTGCAGGGAATTCTGGGTAAAAGGGAAGGAAGTTTGAGCGTCTGCAGCAGAAAGAGGAAGTCTGAATATCTGCTGGAAACTTTCATTGTTTCTGCAAACTCTGCAGAGAACGTCTGACTCCACATGGAAACACTTTCACGCTCCTGCACATATTTACTGCTGTCGTTAGATTACCACGAATAACAGAATATCTCACTTTTCAAATCATCTTTTAATATAAGAATAATAACTAATTTCATTTAATAGTGGAAGATGTGAGTGTGGAAGCGCTGCTGGGTTCCTTTGGTCCTGGGAGTGCTCGTGACTGGTTTTACTGGCTTTACTGGGATTATTTGCTCCTTGTAAGGGGCCTCCCAAAGTGCCCCTGATTTATTTTTTATGGACTCCTTCAAAAACAAGATTCTTTTTCACTGAATCCCAGTAAACCCAGTTTCATTTAATTATACATTACTTTTTGTTTTATAGCGAGTAAGAGTTACTGAGATACTTCAAACAAATTTATTTGATTAATAATTCATGACTTCATTGTTATTTTGTAATACTAATAATACTAATAATAATAGTTGATGAGCTGGAGGAGGAAATCTGTTTGCCTTCACAACTTAAAACTGAAAAATTCTCTTTGCTGCAACAACACAAATCAACAAAAGTTTTATTTTTTACCGGATTTCTATTTTTTATTTGTACTTTAACAGGATCATTTCCAGTACTTAAACTCACAGATTTACTGAAATATCAGAAATTATGTTCAGGAGAGGAAATAACACGTTAATATACAGAAAATGTTTAAGGACAGAGAGGGAGGTTCTGCACCGTTTCCATGATGGGTCCAGTTTCCAGTCCAAACTGGTCCAGGTTCCAGTCCAAACTGGTCCAGGTTCCAGTCCAAACTGGTCCAGGTTCATCTTTAACTCTGTATCAGTGTAATGATCATTTCTGGTTTCTTTCTTTAATAACTAAAGCAAATCCAGCTGCTTTAACAGACTGAACCTGTAAAATGTGGCTGATAAACATGAATAACATCATATAAAATATATTCTGAGATGGTCACAAACACATTTATATCACACGTATAATTCATGGAAGAAAATCAGACTCCTACAAGAACAAATCAGAATTAGGCTATAAACACAAAATCTACAACATTTTACTACAAAAAGAGGAACAACAGAAAAAAACTGATGGAAACTGATTTAAAAAAGAGATAAAATGCTGCAGTAATAGATCACATTGGAAATAAAAAGGCTCAGTTTAAATAATCTGTAAAAACCTGATTTTATTTGTTTAGACAGAAAATTAAAGCACAAAATTTCATTCAATAATTTATTTATTTAAACTTTAATTAGAATTTTTTGAAAGGTACAGTTTGTAAGAATTACTGACATCTAGTGGTGGTGGGTATTACAAGAAAAGATGTTTTCTTTCAAATAACTTCATATTCCAGCACTGTGGTGAATGTACGGTGGCTGTTAGTGGTCAAAACTCTCCCAGATATAAAGATGTTTTCATGTGTGAGTGGATCAGGGGTCTCAGATGCAGCTATGACGGGACCTACTTTTAAAGTCTTTAACACATCACTGATCCCAAACAGTCTGTAACTCCCATTAAACAAAGCTGCTACAGCAGATTTAAAGTTCAGAGTTCTCACTTTTGTCCATTCAAGGACACCGTAGTGAAAATGGTGGAACAAATATGGCAGCCTCCATATGTGCACCACCCAGCAAGTAGATATAAATGACTCATTCTAAGCAAATAAACATATAACAGCTGTTCTAGTGCAGCGATTACACATCAATAGAAACACAGTTTTGAATTATAAATCACATTTTTCTGCCACTGACCTTTGGTTTTTTACATACTGTACCTTTAAAGAACGTCCAAACATAACAGACATTTTCTGCATTTTCTGCGTTGATTTTCTCTCTTTTTTTTTTCTTAAAAATGCTTTCTTTCCAACGAGTCTAAGGGGGTGGGGTCACATGGACACTTTTGTCACGATTAAAACGTTCTCACGTCCAGAAAAAGGGATTGAACCCGTTTTTTGCGCCATGCGACTGCGCCAAAAGTCCGGAACAGTTGTCAGGTCAGACCATTTGGAAAAGGCCTGTCGCTGCACGGTCTGTTCAGGAAGCACGATCCGTAACGTCAGCTCATCTGCACATGTGCGGAAAGGATACTTCCAGGTCGCCGTTCTATTATTCCAAATAATCATATTATGTGGAGTGAAATTATGTTTTTATAACACTTTCCAATACATTAATACCAGTGTGAATCAAGTTATATCTTCTGAAGGAGTCAAAGTGATGCAGAAACTTTACCGGTGAGTAAATGCACGTATAAACTCCTACAAATGAGGCCCAGGTTGATAAAAAAGGACATTATTTTCCTAGATCCAGCAGATTTAACGGCGACCTGGAAGTATTTCTCTCCGCACATGTGCAGATGAGCTGACGTTATGGACAGGGGCGCCCGCAGAAATTTTTTTCTAGGGGTGGCCACAGGGTGGCCAGAGAAAATAGCAGGGTGGCCAAGGGTTATTAAAGGATAAGTTTTGTTTCTTCCAACCTGGACTTTATTTCTGGAATCTATACAGAGTAGCCTACGTGCATTTACTCATCAGTAACATTTCTGCATCACTCTGACTCCTTTGGACACTATTTATATTAGTCGTAGATCCGCGTATATCCATATAATGGCAGTGAAGGGGGCAGAATGAACGGGCCTCTGGCATTATCTGCTGCAAACTTCCTTAATTTCAACAATACACGGTAAAAACTCAAATCTTACCAAGTATATTTTCCTAATTTCTAATCAAAATATCTCATCACACTCAAAATAAGACAAAACCACCTAAAGAGAAACATTTCAGTGAGATATAGGAACTTGTTTTAAGACAAATGCGTCTTATTTCAAGAAAGAAAAGAAAGAAAATTTCACTTGTTCCATTGGCAGAATTTTTTTTTTTTTTTTTTTTTGGCTTATTACAAGCAAAATAAAATCTTATGTTTTTTTTTTTTTTAACTTATTTTAAGAGTGGTCAGGACTTTTTTTTACTTGTAATAAGCAGTACAGTGTGTGTGTCGCAAACAAATGACTTCACAAAACGTCACTATGACGACCTCACTCACACTGAACACCAGAGCTGAAGACGCCTCAATTGTAATATGAACAAACTAAATGGGGGGAGTGTGGTGTCGGCCCAATGAGGGTAAGTAGGTGCTAATGTGAAAGGGGCATTAGAAACTGGTCGCGGCAGTTCTGGGTGGCACTTTGAATTTGCATAAGAAAGGCTGAGTTGATTAGGCGTAACAGACCTGGGGGGGGGACTACAGCAAAACACCAATGGCAGAAGGTGGAAGGTCTAGTGTAATATTTTTATTCATTTTATTTTTATTAGCCTATAAACATTTTGACAAATATAAGCAAAGCCTGCTGCACCATATTAATAGTACATAGAAAATTGATATGAATGAAAAAAATCTCATTTTTGCAGGGGTGGCCAGCTTTTTGTTCAGGGGGGCACTGGCCACCCCTTGGGGGCGTCCCTGGTTATGGATCGTGCTTCCTGGACAAATCACGCAGCAACAAGGCCGTCTGCACGATTGGAAAGTCCGGAACGCTTGATGCAAGTGGGGGGGGATGCACGTACAAGAGAACTTTCTATGTTTGCATATGTGACGTACGGCTGTGGAACGGCTAAAAGTTACACCGTGTAACACGAAACCGTCTCTTTCCATGTCCTGGAATCGTGTTTGCAGACCACTTTGATCAGCTGATAGTGAATCATAAAGCGAAGTTCTCCGTGTCACATTATCATAATAATAATACATTTTATTTGTAACGCACATTTGAATTCAAATCTCAAAGTGCTGCAGGTTAAAAGGAGCTAAAGAGGAAATTAAAACAAGGTAAAAACATTAAAACAGTGTAAATCGTTAAAATCGGTGCATTAAAAAGGAAAACGCAGCATTTCAGACAAAAAATCAGCTTTTCTAAGAAAAAGAAGGTTTGCAGTCCTTTCTTAAAACACTCCACCGTCTGTGGGGTCCTAAGGTGGTCCGGGAGGGCGCTCCAGGACGGGGAACTGCGACTTCAAAGGCCCAGTGGCAGAGCCAGAAATCTTTCACTGGGGTGGCCAGAGAGAGACCAGTACTCCCATCAGGGGGGCCATAAGTAGATACCTCAGAGCGCATGTATATGTATATTACATATACATGCAACTGTGGGGGGGTAGCTAGTGTGTAAAATAAGAAGGAAACGTGGTTTGGAAGCAGTTTTAGGTCTGTCCTGTGAAGCAGAAGTTTTCTTTCCGAAATCGCAATATCTCAGTGAGAAAAGCTTAAAAGTGGGATTTCTAACTTCCGCATGTCCGATCTTAAAAATTCCAACGGTACCGTGTAGCTCGTGTCTACAATAAGAAGGGAAAGTGGTTTGGAAGCAGCGTGGGGTCTCTGTGACTGCTTCAGTGCTGCCCGGTTAAAGCCTGCCGCACACGAGAGCTTCCTGCTGAGCTCAAAGTCTCTCGCGGCCGTTTGCTCAGCAGATCGTCGCCGTGTCGCCTGATTTCTGGTGAGTTTTCTGCCTCACGAGGCCTTCAGGTGAAAATCAAACACGTTTGATATTTTTTTCCTCGCGAGGCGAAAAACTCTCCGTGTGCGCTTAACTTGAACTCTGCTGAGGGCAGAAGATCCAGCGACCAATCAAAACGCGTCCACAGATCACATGATTTCAAGATGGCCGCCCTCCGTCATCACGTTAGAAGACTTGATTGAGATTTTGCAAAAAGATCCAAAGACTGAAGGTAGAAAAGTTTTGAGGACCTTTTCGTCAGATACTGAATTGTGTTATTGTATTTCATTTTTATTCATTTAGTCGTTTTATGAAGTAAATCGTATGCAACATACTCTACTATAGTATAATCATACCAGTTGGTGGCGGTAGTGCACCTTTGAGTTCGCCAGCCGCCATTAAACTGGAAAGAAGAAGAAGTCATGTAAGAAAATGACTGAAACTTAGACAGAGACGATATCTGAATGGATGTTTTTGAAGTCTGACGAAACATCATATAAGCAGGTAGTCTGGCCGTATTTCCACTAATTCATCCTGTATGATGCAAAGGACTACGTCGCCACGAGCTGCCATCTTGAAATCATGTGATCTGTGGACACGTTTTGATTGGTCGCTACATCTTCTGCCCTCAGCAGAGCTCAAGTTGAGCGCACACGGAGAGTTTTTCGCCTCGCGAGGTAAAAAATATCAAACATGTTTGATTTTCACCTCAAGGCCTCGTGAGGCAGAAAACTCGCCAGAAATCAGGCGACACGGCGACGATCTGCTGACAGACGGCCTCCAGAGACTTTGGGCTCAGCAGGAAGCTCTCGTGTGCGGCAGGCTTAAAGCGTGGAGGTGGCCAGTGATTGGCCAGAGGTGGCCGCGGCCACCCCATAGCTCCGCCCCCTGCTGTCGCCCATCCTAAGAGACGGATCCGCTCCTGCAGATACCATGTCTGGTTTTAGAGGAGGGCACCCCCCTCAGACGGATACTGACCCCAGAAATCATCTTTGTTACTGATATTAGGATGATGTTTGGCTCAGAAGTTGCCTTTCAGTGAGGAACTGAGACGATGTGGAAACAGAAAACAGCTTAAAATGATGTTTGAACGAGTTCTGTTTGATAATTACGGGTTTGACTTTTATCTGGTTTATACGGGTAATTGTTCTACGATGATGTTGGAAATCAGTTACAGCACTTCCATGGGTGACTAATACGTGTGTTACGGTTTTCTCATTTTATTTTTTATTTTGAAAAGAAGAATGGAAACATGACGAATCCTGAAAAATGAGACTCATATTTCAGTTTATTTGTTTTATTTGTTTGTTGACTGTTTGACAGATTGTGTCTTATGTTGTTGAATAAAACTTCATTCATTCATTTTGTGACCGGAGCAGAGAACCAGCAAGTCTGGACTGAGTGGAAAGGATTTTCTAGGTAACACTCTGAGTGAGGATGTGAGAACTGACCAGAAAATATCCGAGTCAGCATATGAAAGCGTTTCGCTTCCTCGTCCCTCTGCAGCCTCTCCGTGGACTCTGAGCTTACCCGGTACCAGACGAACTTCTGCCACTTCAGATGAGGGTGAAAACCCGGAGGAAGCTGGTTGTTGCTTCCACATCAATAATCATGCTTCACCTCTGAAACAACACCCCCCCCACACACACACACACACCCCACAGCTGAAAATGCTTTTATAAAAATCTCAGCAGTCCAGTTCATTTTGAGCTCCAAGGACGGAGCTCGCTGATAAACATCTAAACTAGGGATGCACGATATAATCGGGCCTCTATCGGTTTCAGCCAATATCTGAGTATGGGACATCGATACCACCCAACCGATATTTAACAGATATTTAACCGATCAGGCCGCTGTTTGTAAAGTCTAAAAACAGACTTTTTCTTCTTCAAAAACTTGTTTTTTACAAACTTAAACACTTCTATAGACTAGGGGTGGGAAAAAACATCGATACACTGAAAGATCACTATATTTCCATATGCTGGTATCACTCAGAGTATTTCTGCAGATGACAGGATCAGAGTTGTACTGGAAGTCTGAGGTGTACAGTGTAAAGAGGAATGGTGAGAGTACAGTTCCTTGTGGTGCTCCAGTGCTGCTGATCACCATCTCAGACACACAACCTTTCAGTCTCACAAACTGTGGTCTGTTTGTGAGGTAGTCATAAATCCAGGTGGTTGTGGAGGATCCACCTGGAAGTTATGGAGCTTCTGACATAGCAAAGCAGGCTGAATAGTATTAAAGGCACTTGAAAAATCAAAGAACATGACCCTCAAAGTGCTGCCTGACTGGTCCAGATGAGAGTGGGCTCTCTGAAGCAAGAAGATGATGGCGTCTTCAACCCCAAGCCCATTACGATATGCGAACTGTAATGGGTCCTGAAAGGTGTTCACTTGCTTGTTGAGGTGAGCCAGTAAGAGTCTCTCCAGGACTTTCATGATGTGAGATGTCAGAGCAACTGGTCTGTAGTCATTTGGTTCTGGTTCTGGTGGTTCTGGTCTGTAGTCATTTGGTTCTGGTCCTGGTTCTGGTTCTGGTCTGTAGTCATTTGGTTCAGCTGGTTGTGTTTTTTTAGGGACTGGAACAAGACAGGATGTTTTCCACAGCACAGGAACTCTGTTCTGTCTCAGGCTGGTGTTAAAAAGGTGCTGGAGAACCGGACATAGTTGTTCTGAGCAGGTCTGGAGAACCGGACATAGTTGTTCTGAGCGGGTCTGGAGAACCGGACATAGTTGTTCTGAGCAGGTCTGGAGAACCGGACATAGTTGTTCTGAGCAGGTCTGGAGAACCGGACATAGTTGTTCTGAGCGGGTCTGGAGAACCGGACATAGTTGTTCTGAGCAGGTCTGGAGAACTCTGGGACTGACACCATCTGGACCTGCAGCCTTGTTCCGGTTCAGTTTCTCCAGTTGTTTCTTGACCTGGTCACAGGAGACAGTCAGGCTGGAGGTGGAGACAGAGGAGGTCTCAGGATGTCCTAATGTGGAGACAAAGGAGGTCTCAGGATGTCCTGATGTGGAGACAGAGGAGGTCTCAGGATGTCCTGATGTGGAGACGGAGGAGGTCTCAGGATGTCCTGATGTGGAGACAGAGGAGGTCTCAGGATGTCCTGATGTGGAGACAGAGGAGGTCTCAGGATGTCCTGATGTGGAGACAGAGGAGGTCTCAGGATGTCCTGATGTGGGGGAGAGGAGGTCTCAGGATGTCCTGATACGGAGACAGAGGAGGTCTCAGGATGTCCTGATGTGGAGACAGAGGAGGTCTCAGGATGTCCTGATACGGAGACAGAGGAGGTCTCAGGATGTCCTGATGTGGAGACAGAGGAGGTCTCAGGATGTCCTGATGTGGAGACAGAGGAGGTCTCAGGATGTCCTGATGTGGGGGGAGAGGAGGTCTCAGAATGTCCTGATGTGGAGACAGAGGAGGTCTCAGGATGTCCTGATGTGGGGGGAGAGGGAGGTCTCAGGATGTTCTGATGTGGAGACAGAGGAGGTCTCAGGATGTCCTGATGTGGGGGGAGAGGAGGCTGTGTTCAGGTCCATGACTGAGGTGCAGGGTGACAGAGTGGGGGTGGGACAGGAAAGCTGTGGGCTCATGGAGGGTGTGTGGTGTGTTGGGTTGTCGGCAGGGGGGGAACTGAACCTATTGAAGAACATGTTCAGTTCGTTAGCTCTGTCCAGACCTCCATCAGTCTGGTCCCCCTTTAGCTTGAAGCCAGTGATCTTCTTCATTCCCGACCACACATCCCTCACGTTGTTCTGCTGGAGCTGCTCTCCAACTTCTTCCTGTCGTCCTCCTTCACTTCTTAGTCTGTGTTTTCAGTTGTTTTTGTGTGGTCTTCAGTAACTCCCTGTCTCCATCCCTGAAAGCTTTCTTTTGATGTTCAGCAGCTTTTTCAGGTCACTGGTGATCCAGGGTTTGTTATTGGGGAAGCACCTCACTGTTCTTGTTGGAACGATGCTGTCCACACAGAAGTTTATGTAATCTGTCACACACTCAGTCATGGTGTTGATGTCATCTCCATGAGGTTCACAGAGGACATTCCAGTCTGTGGCCTCAAAGCACCCTCTCAGAGCATCTTCAGCCTCAGTAGACCAGGTTTTAATCGTCCTCCTAATGACTGGCTGCTGCTGAACGATGGGCTTGTAGGTGGAGGTGAGAAGAACCAGATTATGATCAGATCTTCCTAAAGGAGGCAGGGCAGAGGAGCTGTATGCATTCTTTGTATTTGAACCAGAATCTAGAACATAGAGACACCATAGAGAAAGTACCAAAAGTAAGGTACTGTAAACCAGATAGTATCAGTAATTTTTTGTCCTAATAGCCTTTAGAATAATATTAGAAAAGTATCAGGACACAGAAACATTAAGTAAACTGCAGAAATAATACAGAAACAGAAAAACACACATGTGTGTTCAGATCTCAGAGGTTTAATAAGTTTTATCTACAAAGAGACATAATTTAAGTACATGCTTTAATATCGGGGTATTTGAGGGTCAGCAGTGTTCTGTATAGTTCTACGTACTTCCTTGCGTAATTCTGTTTGACATTTTTAGAAAATGTGGAAGTGTGTTTCAGCTGCACACATTTCCTGCAGCTGCCATCATCACCGAGCCTTCGAATAAGCAGGAATAAAAGAAACAGGCAACATTTTCCAGAAATATGCTTTTCCACTAAAGGGGGGGGGGGTCTTCTTCCCCATTCTCTATCTGCTAGCTTACGTTCCCTTCTCCCAACAGTGGAGTGGGTTTCAGCTTCTTCAGGTCTTTATTTATTTGCAAATTATACCTCTTTTAATATTTGATTTTATGCATTTATGACTAGCTGGACAAAAGGTTTACTTGCTTCTCTCTTCCGCTTCTTGGTGTGGAAAGAAATCTTGTTTTTCCAGAGAAAAGGTCTCAGTGTCATGATTTCTCCTGCCTGCATGATGTTACACAGCTAAGAGAAATCAATTTCTAGTTTCTACTCTTCTTACCAGACTTTACCAGCAGATTTTATCTGTGGATTTCCAACCTGCACGTTTTTATCCAGTAAAATTGCTTGAACTTGAATGTTAGATGTCATTTGACATTCCATGTCTTTCCACTGTGCATCATAGGAAGCGTCGCACCGACATACAGTACAGCCGCACAGCTCTGGTCTGAGCAGATTCCCTATGTTTATACTATATATAGTAAGTATAGTAGGCAGATAGTATATATAGTAGGTATTGTAAGCAGAGATATGGTATGTCTGTAGTATGGAACATTAATTAGCATTAACCCATCCAGATGATGGAATCAGGTGTTCCATCACTTCCACAGGTGCATAAATGAAGCAGCTCGGCATGCAGACTGTTTCTACAAACGTGTGAAAGAATGTGTCGCTCTCAGGAATCAGTGAATTCCAGCGTGGAACTGTGATAGGATGCCACCTGCAACAATCCAGTGGTGAAATTTCCTCCTAAATATTCCACAGTCAGCTGGATTATAAGAACATGGAAGTGTTTGGGAACGACAGCATCTCACCATGAAGTGTTCGTCCACGTAAACTGATGGAGCGGGTCAGTGATGCTGAAGCTCATAGTGAGAAGAGGTGGCCAACTTTCTGCAGAGTCGATCACTACAGACCTCCAACCTTCAGATCAGATCAAGAACAGTGACAGAGAGCTTCATGGGATGTGTTTCCATGGCGACCAGCTGCATCCATCCATCACCAAGTGCGATGCAAAGCGTGGATGCAGTGGTGGAAAGCAGCCGCCACTGGACTCTAGAGCAGTGGAGGTTCTCTGGAGGACCAATCACGCTTCTCCATCTGCAATCTGATGGAGGAGTCTGGGTTTGGCGGTTACCAGGACAACGGTACCTGTCTGACTGCATTGTGCCAAGTGTAAAGTTTGGTGGAGGGGGGATTATGGTGTGGGGGTGTTTTCAGGAGCTGGGCTTGGCCCCTTAGTTCCAGTGAAAGGAACTCTGAATGCTTCAGCATACCGAGACATTCTGGACAATTCCATGTCCCAACTTTGTGGGACCAGTTTGGAGCTGGCCCCTTCCTCTTCCAACATGACTGTGCACCACAAAGCAGGTCCATGAAGACCTGGATGCAGAGTCTGGTGTGGAGGAACTGGACTGGCCTGCACAGAGTCCTGACCTCAACCCCATAGAACAGCTTTGGGATGAATCAGAGCAGAGACTGAGAGCCAGGCCTTCTGGTCCAGCATCAGTGTGACCTCACAAACGTGCTTCTGGAAGATGGTCAAAGATTCCCAGAAACACTCCTAAACCTTGTGGACAGCCTTCCCAGAAGATGAAGCTGTTCTAGCTGCAAAGGTGGACCAACGTCATCCTGAACCCGACGGATCAGGAATGATGTTACTGAAGCTCAGATGTGAGTCAGGGCAGGTGAGACGACACTTTTGGTATTATAGTGTATGAGATTTTTAACATGACATGCTAACCGTTCCTATTGGCTTGTGCTAGCATTAGCATTAGCATCAGCGACCTCCTGCAACTAGAGTAACGGGATGAGATATGATGAAACTGCCTGCAGAGATAGCAGGACCCTGCTGACTCGACAGCAAGATGTAGAAATGTCCGAAGAGTCTCTGAGGTCGTGTTTACATGCAGAGTTTAGAAAACGGAAGTTAAAGTCTCTGAGGTTGGAGCTGTTAGAAGAACGTCTCTACAGAGAAAGAGTTTTCTCTGAGGGCAGAAATACCCTGAATGAGAGAAACTGAAGCAAAGCAGGAGGAGGAAGCCGTTGTTTCTCAGAACAGGACTGAGATGATGGGAGCTGTATATAAGACCAGCAGACCAGACCAGTCCTGCACCCTCAGACCTGCACCCTCCAGTCCTGCACCCTCCAGACCTGCACCCTCCAGAGCTGCACCCTTCAGAGCTGCACCCTCCAGAGCTGCACCCTCCAGAGCTGCACCCTCCAGAGCTGCACCCTCCAGAGCTGCACCCTCCAGAGCTGCACCCTCCAGACCTGAATCCTCCAGACCTGCATCCTCAGACCTGCACCCTCCAGTCCTGAATCCTCAGACCTGCACCCTCAGACCTGCATCCTCAGACCTGCATCCTCAGACCTGAATCCTCCAGACCTGCATCCTCAGACCTGCACCCTCCAGTCCTGAATCCTCAGACCTGCACCCTCAGACCTGCACCCTCAGACCTGAATCCTCCAGACCTGCATCCTCAGACCTGCACCCTCAGACCTGCACCCTCAGACCTGCACCCTCCAGTCCTGCATCCTCAGACCTGCACCCTCAGACCTGCACCCTCAGACCTGCACCCTCCAGACCTGCACCCTCAGACCTGCACCCTCCAGACCTGCACCCTCAGACCTGCACCCTCCAGTCCTGAATCCTCAGACCTGAATCCTCAGACAGCATGAAGACTGTGCTGGTTCTCGGGCTCCTGACCTTCGTCTGCATGCTGGTTCTCATCTCTGCCGGTGAGTGAATCCTCCTGTGGTCTGTTGGAAGCGTGAGCCGAACCGAGCCGAACCGAGCCGTACTGAGCTGTGTTTCCTCCCCAGGTCCGCTCGGTCCAAACTTCAGGGAAGGATGCTGCACCACAGCCGGAAAGGTGCCGATCCCCCCGGCCAAGATCAAGACCGTCGCCATGTCGCCCAGCCACTGTAAAGTCAAGGCGATCATGTGAGTCCACGTTACACATGTTCACGCTCTCACATCCGCACAGAGGGGGTTACCATAGCAACCGCAGTACAAGTCTGCTTTTTCTCATTTCTAGTCCAAATATCTCATCACACTCAAAATAAGACAAAATCACCTGAAGAGAAACATTTCAGTGAGATAAAGGAACTTTTTTTTAAGACAAATGCTTCTTATTTCAAGAAATCTTATCAGGAAAATTTTTGCTTGTTCCATTGGCAGATTTCTTTTCTTATTAAAGTGACTTTAAAAGTTACTTTGGTTTATTAAAGTGGAACTGTGCAAAACAGTGATAATTACTGCTCTCGTTTGGACTATTTAGACAGAAGAAAAAGAAAATAAAGGGCATTATACATACATACATGTATATATATATATATATATACACATATACATATATGTGCACTGTATATATTGTTACTGATTATTCTTTCTCTTGTAATAAACAAATGGGCGTTAGGAGATTCTACTTTCATGTGTGTGACGCTTGGTTTCCAGAACACACTGTTCATTGCATTTTGGGATTTTTGTCCTAATTTATTATTTTATGTCAAATTAAAAATCTTTTGGTTTGTTGTTATAAATGAAAGTGCTTAATCAAACACATCATAGACACAAAAATTGTTCCATTTAACTCCAAATGTTAAGGCAGCCCTGTAACTCATATTTTTAAACTGAACATTTTACAGTGCAGTTTAACTCCGAGGTGTGTTTTCGTCCGGACACCGTCCATAACTAACTCGTTCTGAATTTCTAATAAAGTTGGGAACGTCGCTGCTTTGGTTTTATTATTTGTCGGCTCTGCAGGATCCGGATCTGAGTCCAGCAGCTCTGACAGAACAGGTCTGACCTCCCCCTTTGTTCCCTGCAGAATCACCACTGTTAGCGAGAAGAAGTTCTGCAGTGATCCCACCTGGGACTGGACCAAGAAACAGCTGGAGATCTTCCAGAAATCCTCCAACAGCTCCCACACCAAACTCTGAGCTGTGCAGCTGCAGAGGATCCTCCCGGACACATGTGTCACCGCCGCCGGCTGGCAGGGAGCGATGGAGGGAAAGGCAACGCTTCAGGCTTCTGTCACTGGCTCAGAAACGTCTCACCGGTCTTGGAGCTTCTGATTTATCTGACTTGCTTTTAAACCATGAACCTTGGTGGACCCTGAAGTCCTCACCACCGTCCTCGTCTGTGGAAAACAAAGTTTGATGTCATTTTATTTTCTTCTTCTGAGAAAAACGTGTTGCTGTGATATTTAAGACATCATATGAATAAAAACAATTTTCCCACTTCTTCTTCTGGACTCTTCATTTATTTGGACAAGAATAATTTCCATCAACTTCTGAGACTTTAAAAATGCTTTGAAATTGTTTTTGTCAATATCAAGTTTATCTAAACAGATCTAAGGTCTACCAAAGAGCTTTTAATAAAAAAAAAAACACAATAAAAGCAAGAAAAACACAATGAAACATTTAAATATCAGATAAAAACAGAAGACACAGAAATCAAAGGGAGACATTAATCAATATGGTGACATCAGGTAAATTGGGCCACTTATTGTTAAACCACTTAAGAAACGGAGGGAAAATATTGTGTGACACTGAATTGTGTTTTTGTAGTTTATATGGACTGTTTATAATATTTTTGTGTTTAATTTATGCAACAAATTTTTATTGTTCAGTTGCTATACACACTCAGAAACATGGAGGTACGATACAGGAACGTTTCTGTACCTGCAGGTACATGTTTTACAAATGTTCTCTCAAAAGTACAATATTGGTCTTTGAGGCCAGAAGTACCTATATACTATGAAAAAGGCTCCAAAGTAATATAAAGTACACATTTGTACCATTTCAACCCTAAGGGTACCTTAGGGTTACAAAAAAAAACCCACACGTAGCAACAATATTCAGTAATTTGCAGGTACTTGCTGTTAAATTGGAAAAAGCTGGAGGCTGAACCCTGAAGTGGCTCATTTTACCTGCTGTCAGCCTGCAAACACGTTTTTAGAAGAATAAATGCTGCGTGTGAGCAGACGCGTCCAGCAGGGGGCGCTGAAGCTCCACCACCGGTCCCAGCATCTCTCCTCCTCATCCTCATCCTGAGGAAGCAGCAGTCACTCAGTCGTGACTGTTCTGTCCATGACTCCTTCATGAAACAGACTGAAATGATCGAGTTCCTCTCACGGTGACGGACCGAGTCATGGAGCGGAGGCGGTCCCACACCAGAGGTGAACCAGATCCATCACAACACCATTTACCCTCCTGGATGGAGATTCTGACCGTTTCCAGACTTACATTTACAATATTCATCATAGTAACAAAGTTAAGCTGCTACTGCTGCTGTCTGGAAACACAAACCCAGAACCGCACACTCATTCCTGCTGTGTGAACCTTCCAGGTCCAAACCAGACTCTACCTTCACGTAAAAAGTCCAAGGGGTCAGGAGAACATGCATGTGCATGTCTGATTGTGAGCTTTTTCTATTTTAGATATTTTTATGCACAAAGTTTTACTACATGAAGCACTTATATAATATTTATACATATATATATAAATATATAATATATATATATATATATATATATATATATATTCACTGCCTGGCCAAAAAAAAAAAAGTCGCCACCTGGATGTAACTAAGCAAACAGGTCGGAGCCTCCTATTGGATAATTACATGATGGGCGATTATCTTTCAGCTGCAACAAGTTATTTAACCCCAACTGGTGCAATGAGTTGCTTCTCATTTCCTAAACAACCATGTGGAAAGACACATCCGTGGTTGTGGAAAAGATGTTAGTCTGTCTGAGAAGGGTCAGATCATTGGCATGAAGAGGTGAAAACATCTAAGGAGATGCAGAAACTACTAAAACTGGGTTCAGAACAGTCCAACGCATTCTGAAAAACTGGAAGGATAGTGGACCATCGTCTTCCAGGAAGAAATGTGGCCGGAAAGGAAAGGAAAGGAAAATAGATCGATGCCACGTTTTAAAATATCAGCATATGAAAATATCACAATATTTCAGTGTATCAATGTTTTTTCCCTACTTTTCAAAGCGTCGGAAACGGATTACAAAACTGCTTTTTGCAATGACTGCTTCTTTTTCCAGCTTTAATATTGGTATTGATATCAGTTATCGGCCACATGAGTTTTATACCGTGCATCCCTAACCGATAATTTTCTGCTTCTTATGGCCGATACGATATTAAAGCTGAAAATGATGTAATATTCATTCCTTGTGCAAAATTAGAAAAGTACTTCTGCTGCAGATCCAGGAGTTGCTGGTGATGTCATGATGTTGCACGGTGGGCGTGGCCTAATCTTGTTCCCATTCCCCACAGATGAAAAAAAATCCCAGCATTCTCCGGGTTTGCCACCAAACGATATTGGTTAATCATCTTTATAACTGTTTTATTTACAGTGATATATTTCTTTATTTCTTCATTTCAGGGGTATTTTCAGACCTGGCTACAGACAACATGGAAACTAGCCTGCTGGCTAAATCTAGCGTAGCTATTTGGAGGTTTTTCTTTGTTTTTCTGTTCTAATCAAATGAACAAATTAAATCTAAAAAAAATGTTGACTTGGTATCAGGACGATATCGATATTCAGATTTAACTTCGTGCATCACTGGTCGTAAGTGCAGCGTTAGTTTATTTAAGTTTCCTACAGATCCAGATTTTATCCTGAAGAGGATAAAGCAGCAGGTGGGATTACCGGGTATCAGTAGGAGCCTCTGCTCGTCTCTCCTGCTGCAGCTTCTGGTTACTGGAGCTGCTGAGACTCAAACACATGAAACTGCAGTCATGTCCTCTGGAATATTCTGTTCCACCATCGTAGCTTCATCACATCGGACATACAGCTGCTGTACGGACAGACAGCTGCTGTACGGACTGACAGCTGCTGTACGGACAGACAGCTGCTATACGGACAGACAGCTGCTGTACAGACAGACAGCTTCTGTACGGACAGACAGCTGCTGTACGGACAGACAGCTGCTGTACGGTCAGACAGCTGCTGTACGGTCAGACAGCTGCTGTACGGTCAGACAGCTGCTGTACGGACATACAGCTGCCGTACGGACATACAGCTGCTGTACGGACATACAGCTGCTGTACGGACAGACAGCTGCTGTACGGACAGACAGCTGCTGTACGGTCAGACAGCTGCTGTACGGTCAGACAGCTGCTGTACGGACAGACAGCTGCTGTACGGTCAGACAGCTGCTGTACGGTCAGACAGCTGCTGTACGGACATACAGCTGCCGTACGGACATACAGCTGCTGTACGGACATACAGCTGCTGTACGGACAGACAGCTGCAGTACGGACAGACAGCTGCTGTACGGACAGACAGCTGCTGTACGGTCAGACAGCTGCTGTACGGACATACAGCTGCCGTACGGACATACAGCTGCCGTACGGACATACAGCTGCTGTACGGACAGACAGCTGCCGTACGGACATACAGCTGCTGTACGGACAGACAGCTGCTGTACGGACAGACAGCTGCTGTACGGACATACAGCTGCTGTACGGACAGACGGCTGCTGTACGGACAGACAGCTGCTGTACGGACAGACGGCTGCTGTACGGACAGACAGCTGCTGTACGGACAGACAGCTGACGTACGGACAGACAGCTGCTGTACGGACAGACGGCTGCTGTACGGACAGACGGCTGCTGTACGGTCATACAGCTGCTGTACGGACTGACAGCTGCTGTACGGACAGACAGCTGCTGGACAGACAGACAGCTGCTGTACGGACAGACAGCTGCTGCTCGGTTATATGAGGACGTCTCCTTCATCAGATGCTGCTTCCAAACCTTCATCCTTCCTCCATCCTCATCCTTAGAAACGGGAACTATTTAAAACTCCACTGGAACCATGGAAGTTATCTTCTCATTTTTTAAAGGCTAATGATTGCCACTGCTAGCTTGAGGCTAACAGTTAGCCACAAGCTAACTTGTTAGCCAGTTAGCCCGGAGCTAACGCAGGGAACGAGCCTCTCCTCTGTCAGCCTGACTCTGCCAAACCGGTGCAGCTCCTTCCAGTTCTGAGTCACTCGGTGTGTCGGCATCGCAGCTTTTATCTGAACCGGACCTGAGGCTGGAGACAGACTGTAGAGCTGAACACAGTTCTGGTCCGGTTCTAGCTTGTAAGCTCTGATGTCTCCATCTTCCTCCTCATCATCACTCTTCTGAACTGGTTGATGATCCAGCACAAACCAGTTCCAGTCCAGCTGTTCTGGAGCATCTTTCATGTTTTCCACGGCTTAGATTATACGTGTAACTCAATGAGCGGACCATAACTCTTTATCTCGCTGACATCACGTCATGGAGGCTAGGTTTGCTAGTGAAAAGCTATTAGCGGTTAGCCGAGCCTCCTAAACATCCGATATTTACGTAAATACACGTCTGATTAACTTCTAACTGCACAGAAATACTGATTTTGTCTCGGTGTGTTGTTGTATGGCAAAGTTACTGAAACTTAAGGTCGTGTCATCAGCACTTTAAGCACATCAGTGACGATTTTATGATCAACCCTTTTGTTTAAATTACCATCTTTGGTTGTAGTGTGATTAGCTGGGTGCATTTTCCCAAAACCATTGTTGGTAACGTAATAATGTAATTTCCCAAACTATATTGCTAATATTAAACGTGTCCTGTCTAAAGCCTTATTTACATCCTATAGACGCAGCTTGAGTCCAGCCCTCCGTCCGTCTTTTTTTGTCTGATGACTAAAAAGATTACGTTTGAATGAACCTAAGTTCATATATATATATATTTTCCTCCCTCCCCCTCTTTCCCTTGTTTCCTCTCTCTCTCCCCCCCCCCCCCCGTCCCTCCAAATAATTTATTTTTATTTTATTTCTCTCTTTTATTTCCCTATAGAATTAATTGTAATCTTGTTTTTTTTCCTTCCTCTTTTTTTCTCCCCTATGACCCTCTCGCCCCCTCTCCTGTTCCCCCCCCCCCCCCCCCTCCTCCTTGTTACTATTCTCTCCCCCCCCCCCCCCCCCCCCCTTCTATATATGTGTTAAAAAATAAATAAATGAATGAATGAATGAATGAATGAATGTATATATATATATATATATATATTCATACTCATACGTACATATATTCATTATGTGTGCTAGTTCTAAACTCAGATTTAATATTAATATTTATGTCACCTTGCCTGTTTATTAGAATATTAAAGTCCATGGTTATAACTCGCTCCGCTCTGGAATCGTAAGTTACAATCATTAAGTATGTAGCTTCATACCTGCATCTCTGACGTTTAGAACAAACCAGACTGATTGAAAATCGGTAGAAAACTGACTAAGTTATGGTTATTTAAAAAGTCCATCAGCATTAAAAGCCGATGCTGTAAGTGAGCGAGCTGCCTGTGGTAAGATGGCCGCCGTGTGACGTTCAGACGTTCGGCTCCACTAGCCAACAGCGCGGGTGAGTTATCTAGTAATTATATAGATATCTATGGCAAACGTTGCCAGAGGTGAACTGTGGAGCGTTGAACCTGACGTGGATGTGAAACTGGATCCAGAAGAAACACTCTCAGCCTGCTGCTGTTCTAGCGGAGTTTATTCGTCTCAGTGAGGATGCAAATCTACGTTTGTGTCTTCTTGTCACCAGCTTGGAGAAGCAGACAGGATGATTAGCTCTGTGGGAGAGGTCAGCAGGTCAGCATGTTTCCTCTGTTTCACGTGAAATCCAGCTGGAAAAACCGCTGTCTGCGAGCTGTAGTTCCGGCTGCAGCAGCATCCTCCGGCCAGGAGGGGGCGATACGGCTGCAGCAGCATCCTCCGGCCAGGAGGGGGCGATACGGCTGCAGCAGCATCCTCCGGCCAGGAGGGGGCGATACGGCTGCAGCAGCATCCTCCGGCCAGGAGGGGGCGATACGGCTGCAGCAGCATCCTCCGGCCAGGAGGGGGCGATGCGGCTGCAGCAGCATCCTCCAGCCAGGAGGGGGCGATACCGGCTGCAGCAGCATCCTCCGGCCAGGAGGGGGCGATGCGGCTGCAGCAGCATCCTCCAGCCAGGAGGGGGCGATATGGCTGCAGCAGCATCCTCCGGCCAGGAGGGGGCGATACCGGCTGCAGCAGCATCCTCCGGCCAGGAGGGGGCGATGCGGCTGCAGCAGCATCCTCCAGCCAGGAGGGGGCGATATGGCTGCAGCAGCATCCTCCGGCCAGGAGGGGGCGATACCGGCTGCAGCAGCATCCTCCGGCCAGGAGGGGGCGATACCGGCTGCAGCAGCATCCTCCGGCCAGGAGGGGGCGATACGGCTGCAGCAGCATCCTCCGGCCAGGAGGGGGCGATACGGCTGCAGGTCAGGCTGACGGTGTGTCCGACAGCTGCTCGCTTCAGTTTTCCTCTGAGATATGAGCTCAACATGACGGTCTGCTGTGAGTTTGTGCTGGACTGAGTACAGGGTTATAACAGCATGGAAAGACGTTTGTTACCATGGTAACAAGACGAACAAGAGGAAGAGCTCTAACACACAACCAGCAAAAACTACCTCTGCGTGCAAGCTAGGATCTATGGCTAGTGGGGGTGTCAGGACGTCGCTGTGGTCTTGTCACCGTATAAAACAGTGTCTGGGGGCAAAAATAACAGTTTCAGTCGGCTCCAAGCGAAGCTTAAAACACTAAACTACTGAACTTTCCGGACTATGGGGGGCCACCACTAGCTACCACCGTTTCTCAGATGGGGGTGTGAGTACCTCTCGGGGTACTTCGAGGCGTTCCAAGTGCATCTATCTGCAGCTTGCAACCCAGAGACTTGTATAGACTAATCCTACAAGCATTTTGTGTGTTGCGCCATCTTGCGGCGCCGCCGTCGCCTGGGGAACGAGTCCCAATTACCTCGTATCACAATAACTATGAGATGTGGATATGGTGACACCCCCGGCTACGATGTAGCAGCCAGACCTGTGCAGGACTCTGGTAGAGGCGGCAGTCTGTTTACAGCACAGATGCCGACTGACTGCAGCTGCATGTGGACGTGACGACTGCAGGAGACTGTTGGAAGATGTGAAAGGAAGACCCGAGAAGCTGGAACCAACAAGCTTAAAGGGACAGTACACCCACAGAATGACGTGCACGCATCTTCTACTCACCCCATGCTGAGCAAGACTCTGGAGCACTTTTTAATATCTTAAATGCAGCCAGAGACCCGAGGGGGGGGGGTTCTTTATCCACTGACTTTCATATAATGGACTTCACCAACACTCAAAACAAAAAGGTCCCCCAGGAACAAGCTTTGGACCCTTTTAAGTACAAATTGGTACCTTTGTTTATGAGTGAGTGGGTAGCGTCCAGAATTTACTGGAAACCACATCATTTAGTACATTTTTACAGTCTAAACAGAAGAACATGTAGCTGCCGCAAAGCGCGCCCCCCCAAGTTCACGACACTACGGAAGCTGCAGCAGACCAAACCAGACGAGATTGCACGTTCTTTCTTTTCTTTCTTTCTTTCTTTCTTTCTTTCTTTCTTTCTTTCTTTCTTTCTTTCTTTCTTTCTTTCTCTTTCTTTCTTTCTTTCTTTCTTTCTTTCTTTCTCTCTTTCTTTCTTTCTTTCTTTCTTTCTTTCTTTCTTTCTTTCTTTCTTTCTTTCTTTCTTTCTTTCTTTCTCTTTCTTTCTTTCTTTCTTTCTTTCTTTCTTTCTTTCTTTCTTTCTTTCTTTCTTTCTTTCTTTCTTTCTTTCTTTCTTTCTTTCTTTCTTTCTTTCTTTCTTTCTTTCTTTCTTTCTTTCTTTCTTTCTTTCTTTCTTTCTTTCTTTCTTTCTTTCTTTCTTTCTTTCTTTCTTTCTTTCTTTCTTTCTTTCTTTCTTTCTTTCTTTCTTTCTTTCTTTCTTTCTTTCTTTCTTTCTTTCAATTCGATATCCAACCCGTCTTGTGTTTGTCCGCAGCTCAGTCGCTCTTAGTAATGTAAACAGGGAATTTCTTCTTCTACACTTCACACTCACAAACAGAGGTACCAGTTTGTACCTAAAAGGGTCCAAAGCTTGTTGCTGGGGGGGTTCCTTTCTGAAAGACATTTCTGTACCTTCATGGTCCATTTTTGTACCTTATCAAGCTGTATGAGTTAATAAAGTACAATTAAACCAATTAAAGATGATGAATAAAAGTCAATAAAATAGAGATTATGACAACAATCAAAGATGCTAATAATAAATTAATAATTATTATAGAAATATTAGGCCAAACACATATATAATTATACATATAATTATTACTATGATTATTATGAAAATCATAATATAATAACTATAATTATACTACTGTTTAGAAGTACTGCTATTTATAGTTATTGTACATGTTTCAATGCTGCAGGTACCCTTAGGGTTGGAATGGTACAAATGTGTACTTTCTATTACTTTGGAGCCTTTTTCATAGTATATAGGTACTTCTGGCCTCATAAAGACCAATATTGTACTTTTGAGAGAACATTTGTAATAAATGTACCTACAGGTACAGAAATGTTCCTGTCTCGTACCTCCATGTTTCTGAGTGTGTACGGAGGAATATTGACAAGTCTTTGTGGACTTTTATGGACCTTTTTGTTTCGATTGCCGGTGAACTCCAGTATATGAAAGTCGGTGGATAATGAAAACCCCCCCCCGGATCTCCGGCTGCATTGAACACAGCATGAGGGTGAGTAGAAGATGAAGGAGCATCTTTCTGTGGGTGTACTATTCCTTTAACGTGTCCATCACATGAAAGTGCGTAAAAGTCTGGGTTTCTTCGTAGAGGAGCAGCGTCGCTGATGGTCTCTGCTCCGTCAGAAAGCCGTAGCTGGAGGCGTGGATGGACGAGTCGCCTCACCGCTGACCTCCGGTGGCGAGAGCGCGGCCTTGCGCCCGCTCCCGTCCACCTCCTCCTCCTGTTGCTCCTGCTTCCACACCCGCTGGTACTCCTGCTTCAGCTCCTGGTAGGAGCGGGAGAAGGTGTGGAAGATGGAGGTGGCGGGGAACGCCATGATGAGGATGCCGCTCAGGATGCTGACGAGCGCCACCATCTGTCCGGGCATGCTGCGCGGCACCATGTCGCCGTAGCCCACCGTGGTCATGGAGATGATGGCCCACCAGTACGAGGCCGGGATGCTGCTGAAGCTCTGGTGGGGGTGCGTGGCGGCGAACGGCGCCAGCTCGCTCTCGGCAAGGTGGACCAGCGGCGAGAAGAGGGCGACGGCCACGCAGACGAAGAGCAGCAGCAGGCCGAACTCCCGCATGCTGCGCTGCATGGTCAGCCCCAGCGTCTGCAGGCCCAGGGAGTGGCGCGCCAGCCGCATCACGTACAGGATACGCAGGGCCCGCAGGAGGCGAAGGACCAGGCTCAGCTTGTCCAGGTAGCCCCGGCCGACCCCCAGGACCGCGTCCTCCCGAGGCTCCTCGCCAACATCCACCACCAAGGACACGTAGTACGGCAGGATGGCGATGGCGTCGATGATGTTGAGTGGGCCGCGAGCGAAGGCCAGCTTGCTCTGCGCGTTAACGAAGCGCAGCACGAACTCCAGAGTGAACCAGGCCACGCAGATGGACTCCACCACGAACATATTACGACACTTCTGGGAGCATTCGCCCTGCAGACGTACGAAAACACACAAAGAAACATGCGAGTCAGAGGCGGTTCCAGGAGGTTTAGGGGAAGAAAGTTGCAACAGGAGCAACAAAAGGCTGGAAAATCATACTAGCAGGTGATTTTAATATCTAACAGGTCAGGAACATGATCGGGCATTAGGGCTGCCAACAAACATTCCAAATTCACATATATGTTTGAATATTAATAAAAAGCCGAGATTCGGATGTGAAAATTAATATTCAAACTTTAAATAAACAGTGGGACAGTAAGAAAAATAGCCTGTCATCGTTATTAGACCTACATCTGCTACACTGGTTTGATTACAGGCCGACTGTTTCAGGTTCCATGTTTATCGCATTCAATGTTCGTTAATTCAATTTTAACTTGTTGGGACCTTTAATTGTTCGCACAAGTTAGGGAGATGTCGGGGGGGGGGGGGGGGACACTTCCTGGGCATTGTTAAAGATGTTAAAGGAGGGAGGAGATATATTAATATTTTTATGTTTATCCATTAAAAAATAATAATGAATTTTATTTTTTATACTTTTGATCCTACCTCACTAATTCATAATTCTTTGTTCATTTGGTCTTTTGACGATTACCAGTTTCCTTTATTTCTCTCTTATTTCTATTCCCTTTACATTAATTTAGACTAGCCTTTAGTTATTTTATTTTTTTTATTTAGAACCATCAAGAATCTAATCTTTCATATAAGAATATATATAAAAAATAAACTTACATGTAATAAAATTTTTTTTCCCCCCCCCCCCTTCTCCCAGTTTTGTTTAAATCCTTTTTTTTAAAATATTAGTTTAATTCATAAATACTTTATAATTCACAATAAATCTAAACCAGAAGAGGGGAGGGGGGGGGGGGAAGCGCATAGAAAGAGGAGAGGGGGGGGGGGGGGGGGGTTATTATGTGTAAATTAATAGTATAATTTATCTGGAAATAATAGAATACGAAAATAGAATTATTAAGAGATAATATATAATAGATAAATTAATAAAAGAATTACAGAATTATAAAATCTGAATTTTATGACTCTTTTTTTCTTTTTTAAGAGAAAAACAGACAAATATAAATTTTTTTCTCTCCTCTATCACACCCCCCTCATTCCCCACAAAACATTATTTTCCCCAAACCCCAAAATATGAAATTTATGTCATCACCTTTAATATTGAAAGAAACATTAAAAATACCTATAGACAAATCCGGCAATGCCTTTGAGTCATCATCATTTGTTCATTGGTACTTTAAAGAATATGCCCATTTTTGTTAGAAGTACAAAAACTATAGGCCTGGCTGGGCCCCCCCTGACAGAGCCCTGAGCCCCCCCTGGGGGGAGAGCCACTGCCCTAAGCAATGTTGAGTTGTACATGTTATGAGGAAAAAGAAAAGCAAAGCTGGGGTCTTTCTAGATGTTGTAGCTAACAAATGTGTGTGAGATCCTCAATAAATATATCTTATTAAAAACAAAAACCCATGAAACAACCACCTGCAGCAGCCATTAAAGCAGCCCTGCCTCCACTCTGCTGTAGGACCTCACATCATTGTCGTCTGAGCGAACCAGACTGAAAGCATTTAAAAGCTGCAGAGCATTTACATCGATTTCCTCAGAGCCGAACGTTTCTGTGAGGATTCTCTCATTAAAGGGAAAAATCTTTCTTTGTTCCCGTGTGAGAACAACAACGCCAGACTGTCTGATGAGCAGTCGCCACAAATACCACGGCAACGCAACAAAAGGTGAAAATGAGGACAGCAAATGCGGACAGTGGAGCGCCTGGCCGGACCGGAGCAGCTGAATCCAGCTCTCATCAGGGATGAAAAGCCATGTTTTAATCCGGAGCTCTGCACGAGGGAAGCATCACTCCTGGAATCAGCCAGTTATGGGTGATGGCGGTAATATTCAGGACACAACACAGGTCGTCACGGTCCACACACTCACAAACAGAGGTACCAGTTTGTACCTAAAAGGGTCCAAAGCTTGTTGCTGGGGGGTTCCTTTCTGAAAGACATTTCTGTACCTTCATGGTCCATTTTTGTACCTTATCAAGCTGTATGAGTTAATAAAGTACAATTAAACCAATTAAAGATGATGAATAAAAGTCAATAAAATAGAGATTATGACAACAATCAAAGATGCTAATAATAAATGAATAATTATTATAGAAATATTAGGCCAAACACATATATAATTATACATATAATTATTACTATGATTATTATGAAAATCATAATATAATAACTATAATTATACTACTGTTTAGAAGTACTGCTATTTATAGTTATTGTACAAGCTACACACATTTTTCAATGCTGCAGGTACCCTTAGGGTTGAAATGGTACAAATGTGTACTTTATATTACTTTGGAGCCTTTTTCATAGTATATAGGTACTTCTGGCCTCATAAAGACCAATATTGTACTTTTGAGAGAACATTTGTAATAAATGTACGTACAGGTACAGAAATGATCCTGTCTGTACCTCTGTTTCTGAGTGTGTATGCGTACTGTCAAATACTGTAAAGCCGATTAAATTATTCTAAAAAAAATAAAAAACGCGATATGAAAAATCTGCCATACTCCCCCAGCCCTAAGCCAATGCATCTATGACTATGCCCCGCCTGCAGGTAAGGGTACGGTTGCTGTGGAAACGCAGCAGAGACCTGGGTTCACTGGAACCGCTCCGTCCAGTCCTGAGCTGGACGCCCTTTAAATCTTCTTATTTCTTGTATTGTTTTAGATTTTTCTTTATTGTTTTTTCTTTTCTTGTATTTTAATTATTTCCTTTGTACAGCACCTTGTGATGTTCCCTTGTCTGTGAAAGGCGCTATAGAAATAAAACTTACTTACTAATGGAAACGGTGAAAGAGTTCCACAAAATCATAAACATCAGCCCTCATTAAAGGAACATTCCACCCACAGAATGATGTAACTTTATCTTCCACTTCCCCTCATGGTGAGAAAGACTCTGCAGCACTTTTTTAATATCTTAAATGCAGCCGGTGATCAGGAAGCTTCTCGTTTCCCCCCAACTTTCATATAATGGAGTTCACCGGGGTCCGAGCCAAAAAGGTCCATAAAAGTCCACAAAAACTTGTCAATATTCCTCCATACTGCTCGTCCAATGTAATCCACGTGTCCTGAGTGGGTAGCGTCCAGAATTTACTGGAAACGACGTCATCTACTATATTTTTAGAGCCTAAACAGAACTACATCAGTACTACATTAGTACTACATCAGTACTACATCGCATCTCCTGCGAGCACGCTGATGCACGTTCATGAAACTACGGAAGCCGCGGCAGACGAGATCGCGCGTTCTCTTTTTCTTTCTTTCTTTGTTTTAAATCAACATCAACCCCTCTTGGACCCTCTTGTGTTTGTCTGCAGATCTGTCGCTCTTAGCACAAAGTAAACCGCAAATTTCTTCTTCTCCGCTTGTATTATCGGCAGAGTAGGCTCTGAACGCCGAGGCTTCCGTAGTTTCGTGAACGCGCATATGCGCGCTTTGCAAAAGTAAGATGTTCTACTGTTTACTCTCTAAAAATCTACTAAATGACGTTGTTTCCAGTAAATCCTGGACGCTACCCACTCAGGACACTTGGATTACATTGGACGAGCAGTGTGGAGGAATATTGACACGTTTTTGTGGACTTTTATGGACCTTTTCGGCTCGGACCCCGGTGAACTCCATTATATGAAAGTTGGGGGGAAACGAGAAGCCTTCCTGATCACCGGCTGCATTTGAGATATTAAAAAAGTGCTGCAGAGTCTTTCTCACCATGAGGGGGGGTGGAAGATAAAATTACATCATTCTGTGGTGGAATGTTCCTTTAACTCTGTTGTGTTGAGCCGATGTGATGAGGAAGAATCGGTCCAGCAGCTGCTGCTTCATACGCACCCTGTTCTCCTCGTCTCTGAGGTCCGGCATGGTGCTGATGCAGAGGCTGATGACGGTGACCATCACCATGACGATGGAGAGGCAGGCGAAGGTCTTCCCGGCCAACCCGGAGTGGGGGTTCTCCATCACCTCCCGCAGCGTCCACACCAGTCTGTGGTAGCCCTTCTCCGTCTGTGCAGGGCTTTTCTTTACACTCAATCTCTTCTTCCTCCACTCCTCCTCTTTACGCTCCCGCTCCGCCACCTCCTCCACCCGGGTGATCATGCGGCGGCGGCAGCAGCGCTCCATGTGGCCCGGGTCCACCCCCCAGTAGTCCAGCTCGTCGTGCAGGGACACGGCGCACAGCTCCCGAAGCAGACGCAGCTTCCCTGCAGCCAGGAAGTTGAGGATGACCCGGAAGGCCGTGGGGTTCCGGTCGAAGAAGTACTCCTGGCACGTCTCGTCGTAGTCGTCGCAGAGGCGCGCGATCTCCTCGGGGGTGGTGCAGAACCGCAGACGACCCAGCCGGCTCTGGGGGAACTGCTCCAGCGTGCTCCAGGGGAAGGTGTAGCGGTTGCCCCCGACATTGACCAGGACCTGCAGGGTGTGGTCCACCACGTACGAGGCCTTGGGGTCACGCAGCAGCTGGGCTCGCTGGAAGTAAACGCCCTTGAGGGTGTCGGTTTCCGGGATCTCGGTGAAGAAGCGGTCGAGGCTGCTGTCGTCGGTGCTGACGGAGTAGGTGCTGAAGTCCTGGTTGGTGTTGCTGATGATGGGCATGCTGGCAGCGGGGTGTGAGACGGGATGGAGGAGGTCTCTGAGCGTCCAGCCGGCGGGTGATTACGGGTCGGGTCTGCAGAGAGGGCGACCGAGACGAAACCGGTCAGGACAGTTAAAGGAGAAGTTCAGAATTTTTTACATAGGGCCTCATTTACAAGTGAGCCAGAATACTACTGATCACTGAAGACAGTTTTGACATATATCATCCCGTTATTCTAGTTCCAGGTGGTCATCGATGCTAATGCTAGTGTGAGTCAATAGGAATCTGCTAGCCTGTCACTAAAACCAATCTTATCCACTCCACAGAACATCCGAGGCAAATCAGCAAGATTATCTGTGTAAATGTTGTGTTAAACTAGTTAACTTGTGTGTTAAAAAAGTAAAACTAGTCTTGTATGACAAATTTTGCATTACATAACTAGTTTCTTACCAGCTTACTACCTTTGCCAGTGTATTCTGGTTCATAGAGACATGGTGACAGTTAGTTTAATGAAAAAAAGTTTGAAATCATCTTCAAAATCTGACATATCCTCATGCCTTTCAGACGTGGCCGTATTTTAGACTTTATATTTGTGTAATCAGATTCCTTCATGCACGTAGCAGCAGATGACATCACTGCTGCCAAATACAGGAAGTAAAACTTTGTAAAGTGTCTCAGCAGCAACAATCAAAATGCAACGAAATGCAGGTTAGTTTTATTTGTAACATTATTCTGTTAACACGGCATTTACACAGATAGTCTGAAGTTAGAAATGATTTGCCTCAGATGTTCTGTCGAGTGGATAAGATTGTTATTAATGACAGGCTAGCAGATTCCTATTGACTTGCACTAGCATTAGCATCGGCGACCCACTGGAACTAGAATAATGAATGAAATATGTTGAAACCATCTTCAGTGATAAGTAGTATTCTGGCTCACTTGTAAATGAGGCCCTATGTCAAAAATCCTGAACTTCCCCTTTAATGTTTTCAACCATCTAACTGATGCAGAATTAAACGTGGCACCATCCCCCCCCCCCCCCCCACCCATCATCTGGGACAGGAGCACATGCAGTGCTTATACAAGACTGTTTTTACCAACTGAACCTTTTCCAGGGTCAAAAATCTACTTTTAGCGCCGCATCCAACATGTTCACACCTCCACCGTGGAGAGACTGTGTGGTGCGAACGACTCAGAGAGGTTAGAGTCAGAAACACACCAGCCAGCAGAACCAGACCAGCTGTTACATGAAGCAGAAGTTAGGAGCACGTTTGCTGCGACGCCATGTTGGAGACGCGTATGCGTCCGACGTTTATGGAACCGATACGAGGAAACGTTAGGCAGGCAGATGAACGATTCGAGGAATCGAACGACGGAGAACCGGTTCTCGTTTCCCATCTCTGCTCAGTAATGGGGGACGTTTCCAAAGTAATAAAGTAAATTACTCGGCTCAAACTGTACTTCAGTAAGAGTAAAATTACCTATTTCAAAAACTACTCAAAAATGACAAATTACTCACAAAAACTACTCAGTTACAGTAACTTGAGTAAATGTAATTAGTAACTTCCACCTCTGGAAGGCGAGCAGCAGCAAACCAGATAAAGCAGTAAACATGGAGCTCAGCATCTTCATCATCATCAGCATGAGAGGAGCCAGAGTGGAAAAATCATTTCCCTGAAGTTGCTGATGACCTCCTGTTTTGCTCTCCGTGCTGCAGAAAGCTCGTGTTACCGTCCACATCCGTCAGCCTGAGGGACATTTATCAGATCTGTCCGTTCATTTGCTCCATGACAGTTTTGATAAACAGCAGATTTATTCGTTGTTTCGGACGTTTGTCACGTTGATCCCGATCAGGTGGAATGATTTGGTTGTGCGTCATGTAGAAGCAGAGCCTGTGAAGGTGTTTTCCACAGACTGATGAGGAGGCAGTGAACGCCTCTGTCATCCACAGCCCGGCTGTTGCGTTTACCGTCTAACACCACCGGAGCTCCACCAACATCCGTCAGCTCTCCAAACGTGGGCGAGAACTCGTGTTGGTGGTGTAAGTGTAAACTGTCCGGCTCAGCTGATGGAGGCAGCAAACCGCTTTATGACCTGGACCCCCATGTTTCAGTGCAGAAGGGAAAAGGAGGTAGAGGAGGACGATGAAGATAAAACCAGTGGAGGTCTGCAGGTAGTTTGCACCCGCGCAGTAATAATGAAGGTAACTCTGCAGGGTGCTGGAGGGGGGCGGGGGCGTCCACCCCTTCGTATGAGCTGCCCGGTCCCTGTCTGGTCCAGGCGGACGGTGTGAAATATCCCAGCGAGAACCGCTTAAATCTGGGATTTTCAACTTCTCCACATCCGAGCTTAAACATTCGTGTGGGACAGCTGATGCAACCCTGCACATCCACACGTGCACGCACACACATGCAGGCCTGTTACTCACATCCGCACATACATATGCACACAGCAAAAACATGAAATATAAGAAATGAAATTCGCTTTACACAGGGTTCCCACGCGTCCTGGAAAACCTGGAAAATAATTGAACATTTTTCCAGTCATGGAAAATGAGAAAAAGAGTGAAATGTCCTGGAAAAACTTGAGTTGTCCTGGAAAATGATTTTTCATCCCTCTTGTCGCCGCTTGATCACCGCTTCGTCGCCGCTTCGTTATCATATCATCGTCACTTTGTCACCATTTCATCGCCGTTTCGTCGCCGCTACGTCGCCGTTTCGTTTCGTCGCCGCGTCGTCGCCGCTTCGTTGCCGCTTCGTCATCATATCATCGTCACTTTGTCACCATTTCATCGCCGCTACGTCGCCGTTTCGTTTCGTCGCCGTTTCGTTGCCGCTTCGTTGCAGCTTCGTCATCATATCATCATCACTTTGTCACCATTTCATCGCCGTTTCGTCGCCGCTACGTCGCCGTTTCGTTGCCGCTTCTTGCCGCTTCGTCATCAAATCATCGTCACTTTGTCACCATTTCATCGCCGCTACGTTGCCGCTACGTCGCCGTTTCGTTGCCGCTACGTCGCCGCTTCGTTGCCGTTTCGTCGCCGCGTCGTCACCGCTTCGTTGCCGCTTCGTCATCATATCATCGTCACTTTGTCACCATTTCATCGCGCTACGTTGCCGCTACGTCGCCGCTTCGTTGCCGTTTCGTCGCCGCTACGTCGCCGCTTCGTTGCCGTTTCGTCGCCGCGTCGTCACCGCTTCGTTGCCGCTTCGTCATCATATCATCGTCACTTTGTCACCATTTCATCGCCGCTACGTTGCCGCTACGTCGCCGTTTCGTCGCCGCTTCATCTCCACTTCATTTGTTCTTCGTGGCCATTTCGTTGCCGCTTTGTCATCATATCATCGTCACTTTGTCACCACTTCATCACCGCTACGTCGCCGCTTCATCACCACTTCATTTGTGCTTCGTGGCCATTTCGTCGCCGCTGTGTCATCATGTCATCGCCGCTACATCAGCATTTCATTACAGCTTCGTCACCACTATGTTGCCGTTTCGTCGCTGTTTCGTCACCATTTCATCACCGCTACGTTGCCGCTTCGTCATCATATCATCGTCACTTTGTCACCATTTCATCACCGCTACGTCGCCGCTTCGTTGCCGCTTCGTCATCATATCATCGTCACTTTGTCACCATTTCATCAATGCTACGTTGCCGCTACGTTGCTGCTACGTCGCCGTTTCGTCGCCGCTTCATCACCACTTCATTTGTGCTTTGTGGCCATTTCGTCGCCGCTGTGTCATCATGTCATCACCACTTTGTCACCATTTCATCGCCGCTACGTCAGCATTTCATTACAGCTTCGTCACCACTATGTTGCCGTTTCGTCGCTGTTTCGTCACCATTTCATCATCGTTTCGTCACAGCTTCTTTGCAGCTTCGTCGCCGCTACGTTGCTGCTTCATTGAAGCTTCATCGCTATGTTGCTGTTTCGTCATTGTTTCGTTGCCGCTACGTCGCTGCTTCGTCACCGTTATGTTGCTGTTAAGCCACCATTTTGTCGCCGTTTCGTTGCAGCTTTATCTTCGCTTCGCCTCTATTTTGTCTGCTTTATCTCTTCTTCGTCTTTACTTCATTGCTGTAAAAAAATATAAGCTGGATCACGTCTCCAAAAGCTTGTGATGGAAGTTTTTCGTCTATGTCGTGATAACTTGACTCATACTGTAGCAGCTGGAAAGGTCCTGAAAGTGTCCTGGAAAAGTCCTGGAAAACCACTTCAAGAAAAGAGTGGGAATCCTGCTTTCAGTCACATGAAGATCACAGCAGCATCTGAGTGTGTCAGGACTTCTTCGTCTTCTTCTTCTCTGTTCTGGCAGGCTGTACGTGGAAGAGTTGCCAGATACTGTGACAAATATCCCCCACAAGCTCACTTATCCTTCACTGTAAAATCGGGATATTAGCGGGATAAATTATTGATCGGGAGCATGGCAGGAGATGACGTTAAAAATTAGGAGTCTCCTACGTGAATCGGGAAAGTTGGCAAGTATGTTAACTGCGGTACGCTGAGGGGTCCCGTCCGGGTTGCTCCAGTTAATTGAAAAAAAATCATGGCCGCTCTTAAAATATGTTTTTTTTTTTAAGATTTTTTTTTTTGCTTGTAAAAAGCAGAATTTTTCTTTATAAGATTTCTTGAAATAAGATGCACAGCCTTAAAGGAATAGTTCACCCACAGAATGATGGTCCTTCATCTTCTCCTCATCCTCATATCCTCATGGTGAGCAAGACTCTGGAGCACTTTTTAATATCTAAATGCAGTCAGAGATCTGGGGGCGGGGGTTGTTTCATTATCCCCCGACTTTTTATATAATGGAGTTCAGCAGCAACTGAACCAAAAAGGTCCATAAAAGTCCACAAAAACGTGTCAATATTCCTCCATACTGCTCGTCCAATGTAATCCAAGTGTCCTGAGTGGGTAGCGTCCAGAATTTACCGTAAACCATCATTTAGTAGATTTTTAGAGACTAAATAATAGAACGTTGCGCTTTCTATTTGTGCATTCGTGTGAGTTCACGAAACTACGGAAGACGCGGCATTCAGCGCCTACTCTGCCGATAATACAAGCGTAGAAGAAGAAACATTGTGACGAGAGAGTGACGGAGCTGCAGACAAACACAAGAGCGGTTGATGTTGATTTAAAACAAAGAAAGAAAGAAAAAGAACCCGCGATCTCGTCTGCTGCGGCTTCCGTGTCGTGAATTCGCAGGGATGCGCTTAGCAGTAAAAAGGAATATTGACAAGTTTTTGTGGACTTTTATGGACCTTTTTGGCTCGGACCCCGGTGAACTCCATTATATGAAAGTTGGGGGGAAACGAGAAGCCTTCCTGATCACCGGCTGCATTTAAGATATTAAAAAAAGTGCTGCAGAGTCTTTCTCACCATGAGGATGAGGAGAAGATGAAGGACCATCATTCTGTGGTGTACTATTCTTTTAAAACAAGTTCCTTTATCTCACTGAAATGTTTCTCTTTAAGTAATTTCGTCTTATTTTGAGTGAGATGAGATATTTTGACTAGAAATTAGGAAAATGAACTTGGTAAGATTTGAGTTTTTGCAGTGCAGAGTGGGGATGTTGGCTTTCCGGAGCGTTTTAATGTGAATCAGGCTGAGCTGGGTTTTATTTCACAGCTTCCAGAGGACGGTCCTGGTCCTGGTCCTGGTCCCTGTCCTGGTTCTGGTCCTGGTCCTGGTCCTGTTCCCGGTCCTGGTCCTGGTCCCTGTCCTGGTTCTGGTCCTGGTCCCTGTCCTGGTCCTGGTTCTGGTCCTGCTCCTGGTCCCTGTCCTGGTCCCGGTCCTGGTCCCTGTCCTGCTCCTGGTCCCTGTCCTGGTTCTGGTCCTGGTCCTGGTCCTGGTCCCTGTCCTGGTTCTGGTCCTGGTCCTGGTCCCTGTCCTGGTTCTGGTCCTGGTCCCTGTCCCGGTCCCTGTCCTGGTCCTGGTCCTGGTCCTGGTCCTGGTCCTGGTCCCGGTCCTGGTCCCTGTCCTGGTTCTGGTCCTGCTCCTGGTCCCTGTCCTGGTCCTGGTTCTGCTCCTGCTCCTGCTCCTGCTCCCTGTCCTGGTCCCGGTTCTGGTCCTGGTCCTGCTCCTGGTCCCTGTCCTGGTTCTGGTCCTGGTCCTGCTCCTGGTCCCTGTCCTGGTTCTGGTCCTGGTCCTGCTCCTGGTCCCTGTCCTGGTTCTGGTCCTGGTCCTGGTCCTGGTCCCTGTCCTGGTTCTGGTTCTGGTCCTGGTCCTGTTCCCGGTTCTGGTCCCGGTCCTGGTCCTGGTCCTGGTTCTGGTCCTGGTCCTGTTCCCGGTCCTGGTTCTGCTCCTGCTCCTGGTCCCTGTCCTGGTTCTGGTCCTGGTCCTGGTCCAGCAGGTGCATTCTGGCTGCTGTGATGCTGAGCTGATGTGGATCTGCAGCTGGAAGAGCTCAGGATGAGATGATGATGATGATGGTGATGATGATGATGATGATGATGATGATGATGATGATGATGATGGTGATGATGATGATGGGGGACCAGCCTGAGGACCATCCATCCTGAAGCTCCAACTCCCCATGCCCGAGCTTCATCCCGGACTCCGTCTCGCGACGTTTCCAGGTAAAAGTTGCATTCAGACAGCAGCGGAAGTTACCTGCTCACCTTTCAGCGCGCGGATGGGCGGATGTCGCCGCGATGAAGCTGCTCCTCATCATCAATTAAGCGCAGACGCATAGTTGCGCGTTCTTCGCAGTTCCAGCCGCAGCTGATGGATCCGGTGAAGTTTGCGGCTCGTCGCGCGTCCGCGCGCCGTGACGTCGCCTCTCCGGCTGCTCCGGACTTCCAGGAATTAAATGCAGATTATTTTCTGTCCTCGCGGGGCCCCCCCACCCCCGCTCCCAGCAGCCCCCGCCGCGTGCGAGGAGACGATAAAAGCGATTATCCACCGCTGAAACCTGCTGCTGTGTTTTCATCTGTGTTTGACAGCAGGACCGTCCTCCTCCTCCTCCTCTTCATCATCATCATCCTCCCGCTCGCGCCCTCCCATCCCGGAGAGGCAGCTCCGCGCGCTGAACTTCATGAAGATCCGACCTCCTCATCCTCATCAGCAGGTTTAACAGATCAGATTCTTTCAGCTCGTTTTCTTTTAAAACAAAATCAAACATATTTAATCCAGCATGCACTAAAAAAAACAGTCTGTTGGATTTACTGAATTCAGTCGTTTCACACGGATGATTTCCTTTAGCAGCAACTTTAAAAAATGAAGTTAAATTCACATAAACCTGTGTCTTTCAAGTACAGTGAGACTAAAACGCGTTTGGATGAAGTAATTTCAGTTCTTTCAACATTTTAAACCTTCGCAGTTTTACTTTATCCCAAAATTAGCCAACGACTTTTACTGCAACGGTCACTTTGTTTTCACATTAACTGTAGTTAGGCCTTATAATGACGACAATCCAAGCAGGTCATCGATCGGCCTAAATGAAATTAAGTATTACACACAATTCTCCAGGACTGCACTGAAAAAAATAATACTTTGGATTAACTTTTTTTTGTTGTTTTTTAAAAAATGGTGTAATCTGTTACAACAAAATTTATGATTTGGTTGAAACCATAAACTTTGATTTACAGGAAATTTATCTTTTACCTAAAAAAACAAAGAAATTGCTCTGATACAAAGTAAAAATATAATTCATAACAGAGAAAGTTTTTTTCACTTTGTTCCAACTTAATTTTTCATCTTTGAATAAACTAAACAAATTCTTGTGATTCCAAAAGAAGCTTATTTTTTAAAATTTTTCTCAAGTTAAATTTCAGATTCAGGACTAAGTTGAATTTTACTTATGTTTTACTCCATATATTATATTTAGTACTAGCGTAAGTGTTACTTAACGTATGAGTTTGTGACTGAACAGCAACATAAACAGTATTTATGTCATGCTGGTTTTGAGCCACATCGTAGGATCATAAATGTGTTGGGAGTTTATCTTGTTCTGTTCTTCTTCACACTCATGGTGCAACTTTAACGTCCAAACTGAAGAGAATTTCTCAACAACTTCCTCTGAATGTGAACATAACAAAGGCAGGAAACACATAACTGAAATTTATAAGATAACAATAATTAAGGGTTAAATTCCTGTTGAAATTGTATTTCCCATGAGCCTTTGTGGCCCCGATATGTTAAGTTTTGAGCTCTGCCCCCTTTGTTGTGTTTTTTTAAAAATTACTGTTAGTGAAAGTAAAAACTTAGAGTGTGATTTTTAAGTTGATTTAACTCTCAAGTATTAGATTTTATCATCAAACCAAATTAATTAAGTTAGATCAACGTAAATAAGTCTTTAATATCAACTACAACCCTCTTTTTACAGTGTACGCTTGCACATGTGCACACACCTGGTGGTATTAGTGATAAAAACGATCAAATGTGCATGGACTCATGGTGAAGAAAAGAACAGAGGGTGCTGCAAGGCATGATGGGAAATATTTAATCAAACCCATCTAGCAAGAACCGATCATAGCAACCGCTACAATATCAACTTGAACGTGATATTTGGTTTCAGTCTAGCGGCTGCAGTCGTTGTTTGTTGTCCTCCTGACTGGCTTTACTGTTATTTTGCAGCGTGTTATGGAAAATAGTGCATTTATTAAATTATAGATCAATAATTAAAGAACTTTGCGTCACGTGTATCTGAGTTTCACCGTTAAAGGCAGGGTGGATGATGTTTTCCAGGAGCATTTTTTACTATATTGCTTAAAATCTTCTTCACGCCCCGATTGCAGCCAATTAATTAAATTAAATGCTGACACAAAAATAAAAAATGTATTCACCTGTGGAACAGACAGGACAGGCGAACCTCATCCAACCGTCTCAAACGATGATATGTCAACTGCCGTTTGTCTGTCCCTCTCTATGGTGACGAATGATTCCATCCAGCACACGCAGGATTCTTCCTGAACCTGCAATATGAACCTTATGGATTCATGTTTACGGAGGGAACGGAGAGTAAATTTATTAGATCCAAAGACCTGGAATTCCCTTATTTTATAGGCGTTTCCGCTAGAGGACGTCATTGAGGCCAGAGAGCCGTGCACGGACGTTCCGGGAGCCGAACGACGTTTTGGATTCGACGACAAACAGCTGATCGAACGGTGTCGTTGGACAGAGCAGGCGTAGTTTATGTTACGGGTTTAATAAGGGACGTAATCTCACCAGTAACCACGCGCAGCAGCTTCATGCTGGAATTAAAGGAGTATTCCACCCACAGGATGATGTAACTTTATCTTCCACCCCCCTCATGGTGAGCAAGACTCTGCAGCACTTTTTTAATATCTCAGGAAGGCTTCTCGTTTCCCCCCAACTTTCATATAATGGAGTTCACCGGGGTCCGAGCCAAAAAGGTCCATAAAAGTCCACAAAAACGTGTCAATATTCCTCCATACTGCTCGTCCAATGTAATCCAAGTGTCCTGAGTGGGTAGCGTCCAGAATTTACTGGAAATGACGTCATTGAGTAGATTTTTAGAGACGAAACAGCAGAACATCGTATCTACTGCGAGCACGTCGATGCGCGTTCAGGACACTATGGAAGTCACGGCAGACGAGATCGCGCGTTCTCTTTTTCGTTCTTTCTTTGTTTTAAATCAACATCAACCCCTCTTGGACCCTCTTGTGTTTGTCCCGGTTTGTCTGCAGCTCTGTCGCTTTTAGCACAATGTAAACAGCTCATTTCTTCTTCTACACTTGTATTGGCAGAGTAGGCTCTGAACGCCGAGGCTTCCGTAGTTTCGTGAACACGCATATGTGCGCTTCGCAGAAGTACTGATGTAGTACTGATGTAGTACTGTTTAGGCTCTAAAAATCTACTAAATGATGTTTCCAGTAAATCCTGGACGCTACCCACTCAGGACACTTGGATTACGTTGGACGAGCAGTATGGAGGAATATTGACAAGTTTTTGTGGACTTTTATGGACCTTTTTGGCTCGGACCCCGGTGAACTCCATTATATGAAAGTTGGGGGGAAACGAGAAGCCTTCCTGATCGCCGGCTGCATTTGAGATATTAAAAAAGTGCTGCAGAGTCTTTCTCACCATGAGGGGGGTGGAAGATAAAGTTACATCATTCTGTGGGTGGAATGTTCCTTTAAAAACCAGTACAATGTTTTCTATCTCGTAACAGGAAAAACGGAACCCACTGCATTTCCATTGTAGTTTATCGCAGTATAACATCCGATAACATCAGTGAGAATAAAAATAACTGGTTCCCACGCGTCACTAAAGCGCAGCTACGTGATGTTATCCCACAGTCACGCATTTATTCATCGTGGAAGTCATGACCGTGTGTTATAGATACGTGGAAATGACATAAATAACTGGCGATCAGTCGTTACTGATGCATGAACTCTCAGATACACTATATTGCCAAAAGTATTTGCTCACCATCCAGATGATGGAATCAGGTGTTCCATCACTTCCACAGGTGTATAAATGAAGCAGCTCGGCATGCAGACTGTTTCTGCAAACGTGTGAAAGAATGTGTCGCTCTCAGGAATCAGTGAGTTCCAGCGTGGAACTGTGATAGGATGCCACCTGCAACAATCCAGTGGTGAAATTTCCTCCTAAATATTCCACAGTCACCTGTCAGCTAATAATAATAATCACGATTATTTTCATTGATATTGAAATCACAATTAGTAAACACGGTTATTCATTGATTTTTTTTAAGTGTTTATTGAACAAACAAAATTCAACTTCAAATATAATTTTTTTTAAAAGTAAAGGAGTAAAATAATAATAATATATTAAAACAATAATAGCAATAAAAATACCCAGTCTACATGCATTCCTGTTCTGTCCTCCCTGCAGTTTGCTTCCTATAACTCCACCAGTCTGTTCACTTCAGGATTCTTCTGGCTTCAGTGATGAACAAAACATAGCATAGCACTTACATACACGCGGCGTTAAATGCAACGTTAATCTTTTTTCGTCGATTACACTGTTTTTATGATCGTTAGAAGGTAAGATCAAAACCACGATCAAAATTCGATTAACTGTCCAGCCCAAAGGACAACGGTACTTGTCTGACTGCATTGTGCCAAGTGTAAAGTTTGGTAGAGGGGGCATTATGGTGTGGGGGTGTTTTTCAGGAGCTGGGCTTGGCCCCTTAGTTCAGTGCAGAACCAGGACCAGGTTGGAAAACCACCATTTGGACCAGAACCAGAAACCTCCATCTAAGCTCCTTCTAAGCTCCAGTCTGAGTGAAGCTCTGCTGGAACTCTGTAGGGCTGGAAAAAATATCGATACACTGAAATATCGCCATATTTTCATATCCAGATTTCATGTAGATATTCAAAAATGCAATATTGATCTATTTTACCAACGAAATCTCGTGAGATTTTGTAAGATTGCGGTGAAATCTCGCGAGATTTCATTAGTAAAATAGATCAATACCACATTTTTAAATATCAATATGATATCAGCATATGAAAATATCGCAATATTTCAGTGTATCGATGTTTTTCCAGCCCTAAAACTCTGAGATCTGTAAGAAAAGATAAAACAGCTCTTCTTCATCCTCTTCCTCACCTGCTGGTCGGGTCTCATGTGGGTTCAGAGGATCCCAGCTGTTTAGCTCCAGGTCTCATTAACCCCACACCAGAATCCAGTTCACCACACGATGGAGGAATTATGATAAGACGACCTCCGACCTCCCAGGATGATGAATAACGGGGATTACACGATAATCCAGGAGCAGGAGGGAGGCGGAGGGAAGGCAAACTGCAGAGCATGCTGGGACACAACAAAGCCGCCGGCTCCAGAGACTCCCAGCAAATATTTGCTGGACTCTTCCCGCCTCTCCTCGTGTCTGGACGTCACCAGTCCAGGAATGTCCTGGCAGAAATGTAGATGATGGAGTAAACAGGAAGAAATTCTTCACAAATATTTGGAAGTGGCAGCTTCAGCGGACGACTGCTGCTCATTTACATTTCTGCCATTTCTGGAGGACAGCGAGCCTTCCACCTCGTCTTGTTCGCAGACCTTAAGCTTCTTTGGCAGCGTAATTGTGTGATGCTGAGGGTTAACATGGTTCAGTGGAATCTCTGACAGAAGAAATTAAACCAAACTCCTCGGGAATTGCTCCGCTCTCTCAATTTGTGGCGTATTGCCAGGGGACCGGTGCAGCGGGGCAACTGATAACTCACCCTTAACTCAGCACAAACACTCGTCACCAACACTTAATTAACTCCTGCCTCAAATCCCAGCCTTATCAGGCCTCCGCTGGTCCGCTCGCCAAAGCCGGCCCTGCCGCTGAAAGTATTTCATTAATGTGGCGGGTTGGTGTGAGCGCCGCCTCATTAAACTTTCAGGCTTTGTTGTCCTCTCTCTGCTCAGTGTCCTGTTTCTGAGAAAGGAAGGAAGACGAGGAGGAAGTCTCTGGAGCAGCTGGAGGAAACCTTCACACAGGAATCAGATTATGTAGGCCAGGTGTTCTCTTACGCTTATTGATTTCCTCCCTGTCAGACCCCCACTCAGTTTACAAATCTCCCCCCACACATGCTGAACACACAGCTCAGATCGCTGGAAACCCGTCAGGGAGTCGGATGCTTGCATGTGATTTACAATTCATAATACACGTTTCACCTCAATGTTAACCTAGTTCTACCTCAGTTTTACCTCAAAGTTAGCCTAGTTCTACCTCACTTTTACCTCAAACTTAGTTTAGTTCAACCTCACTTTTAGCTCAAAGTTAGCTTAGTTCTACCTCACTTTTACCTCAAAGTTAGCTTAGTTCTACCTCACTTTTACCTCTTAAAAATTAGCCTAGTTCTACCTCACTTTTAGCTCAAAGTTAGCTTAGTTCTACCTCACTTTTACCTCAAAGTAAGCTTAGTTCTACCTCATTTTTACCTCTTAAAAATTAGCCTAGTTCTACCTCACTTTTAGCTCAAAGTTAGCTTAGTTCTACCTCACTTTTACCTCAAAGTAAGCTTAGTTCTACCTCACTTTTACCTCTTAAAAATTAGCCTAGTTCTACCTCACTTTTAGCTCAAAGTTAGCTTAGTTCTGCCTCACTTTTACCTCAAAGTTAGCTTAGTTCAACCTCACGTTTACCTCAAAGTTAGCTTAGTTCAACCTCAGTTTTACCTCAGCATTACTGAAGTTCTGCATCAGTTTTACCAAGGCTAGGCTAACTCTGAGGTAGAACTAGGCTACTAAGGTAAAACTGAGGTGGAACTAGGCTAGCTAAGGTAAAACTAGGCTAACTTTGAGGTAAAGCTAAGGTGAAACTGGGCTAACTTTGAGGTAAAACTGAGGCAGAACTAGGCTAACGTTGAGATAAAACTAAGGCAGAACTAGGCTAATGTTGAGATACAACTGAGATAAGACTAGGCTAACTTGCCTAGTCTTACCTAAGGTGAAACTAGGCTAGCTAAGGTAAAACTAGGCTAACTTTGAGATAAAGCTAAAGTAAAACGAGGATAATTCAGAGGTAAAACTGAGGCTGAACTAGGCTAAGTTTGAGGTAAAACCGAGGTAGAACTAGGCTAACGTTGAGGTAAAACTGAGGTAGAACTAGGTTAACTTTGAGGTAAAGCTAAGGTAAAACTAGGCTAACTTTGAGATAAAGCTAAAGTAAAACGAGGATAATTCAGAGGTTGAACTATACTAACTTTGAGGTAAAACTGAGGTGGAACTAGACTAAGTTTGAGGTAAAACTGAGGTAGAACTAGGCTAACGTTGAGGTAAAATCGAGGTAGAACTAGGCTAACGTTGAGGTAAAGCTAAGGTAAAACTAGGCTAACTCTGAGGTAAAACTGAGGCAGAACTAGGCTAACTCTGAGGTAAAGCTAAGGTAAAACTAGGCTAACTCTGAGGTAAAACTGAGGTAGAACTAGGCTACAAACAAAAGTTGGGGATAAAAAGAGGTCAAAATGAGCTCATTAAATTTTTTTCTCACACCCAACTATAATTAAAAATTCATTTGAAGATAATTTAAGAGGGACTGTGTATGTAAAACACAAGGTTATGACATCTTTTAAAAAATAAAACCTTTTTTAAAAAACATATTTATAATAATATTTTTTTACCTGTAGGCCATTTCGGCCACTTAGAATCATCCTGCTACAATGGATCACGTACAAACCAATCATTTGTCAGAATGGTACAAGCTTATAATTCTCATCCAACCACAATCGAACTCACTCCATCCAGATGGTGGATTGATGTGAAAGTTTTTTTTTTCCTTTTTGTCTGTTTTTAAGCAATGATGAGTTAAATGAAATCAGAGAAACTAGGCTGTTTTTAAAATGTAAGGAAGAGAATTAAAACCGCGGCTGAAAAATAATTACTCCAGTAAAGTATAAATACTCAAATTTCTACTGAAGTATTTGACATCTCTGATTTGGACAAAATAAAAAACTGGACCTAAAGTAATTAAATAAACACTGAGAAAACAGTCCAAACATCAATAATTAAAACTCTCAGACACAATGTTTAAAAAGCAGAAAATGCACATTGAACAAGCAGGAAGAAGAACTCTATAGTTATGATGGGAATTTCTGCTCTGCATCTAAAGCCTTCTCCACTAACGAGATTATGCTCTTTAAGTGGGATTAATGGCATGAGTGGTTCATATTTCCCATCTCCACTGTGGGCACATTTGGTGAGCTTTGTGAGGATGGACGGTTGTAAATTTGGATGTGTTGTGTGATAGTTATCAAGTGCTATATGTGCACAATCTAATTATAGTTTTCTCAGATGGAGTGTGCTGCTGAGACGCAGACGGGCCATTAACAGTTCACTTTCTGCTGCTGTGCAAAATATTAATCTGGTTCCAAAATGTACAGAAGATGAATTTCTCATTTTCACATCCTCTATTAGAATAAACAGACTCAGTATCTTCAAAGAGGCCGTGATGGTCGCGTGACAGCGTTGGCATGGCCGAACCATTTCTGCTGGCTGTCTCCCGCCGTTGATGAGCTGACCCAGCTGAGGCATAAGCAAGCAACTTGAGGCCTACTTTGTTTGCTAGAACAGAACTAGGATGGAAAATCTGCCCCAGAACCAGGACCAGGACCCGTTGGAGGACAGGAAAGAGGGGTCAACGAGCCAAACTGGGGCTGGTTCCACAGAGAGGGGTCTGATGACGGAGGGCAGCAGTTTCCTAGAGGTTTTAAATGTTTCCATTAGTGATGTGAACAATTTCAACCGATAACAATAACCGATAATTTTCTGCTTCTCATGTTTATTCTCCAAGGGGCAAACTCTGCTGGTGAAGAGTGAAGCCCGGAAGTTAAGTTCAATAATTGTAGTTCTCCTTTCATCCACTAGGGGCTCCAAAACAGCAAATCCCTACAGACTCCTATGTTAAAAAGACCAACTTCACAGCAGAAATAAACATGTTTACAGCAGGAATAAACATGTTTACAGCAGGAATAAACAAGTTTAAAGCAGGAAAAAACATGTTTACAGCAGATATAAACATGTTTTAAGCAAAAATAAACATGTTTACAACAGATAAAAACATGTTTACTGCAGATATAAACATGTTTACAGAAGAAATATTACAGCAGATATAAACAAGTTTACAGCAGGAAAAAACAAGTTTACAACAGGAATAAACAAGTTTACAGCAGAATTAAACATGTTTACAGCAGGAATAAACATGTTTACAACAGGAATAAACAAGTTTACAGCAGAATTAAACATGTTTACAGCAGGAATAAACAAGTTGACAGCAGGAATAAACAAGTTTACAGCAGATATAAACAAGTTTACAGCAGAATTAAACATGTTTACAGCAGGAATAAACATGTTTACAGCAGAAATAAACATGTTTACAGCAGGAATAAACAAGTTTACAGCAGAAATAAACAAGTTTACAGCAGGAATAAACAAGTTCACAGCAGATATAAACAAGTTTACAGCAGAATTAAACATGTTTACAGCAGAATTAAACATGTTTACAGCAGATATAAACAAGTTTACAGCAGAAATAAACATGTTTACAGCAGGAATAAACAAGTTTACAGCAGATATAAACATGTTTACAGCAGGAATAAACAAGCTTACAGCAGATATAAACATGTTTACAGCAGATATAAACAAGTTTACAGCAGAATTAAACATGTTTACAGCAGAATTAAACATGTTTACAGCAGATATAAACAAGTTTACAGCAGAAATAAACATGTTTACAGCAGGAATAAACAAGTTTACAGCAGATATAAACATGTTTACAGCAGGAATAAACAAGCTTACAGCAGATATAAACATGTTTACAGCAGATATAAACATGTTAACAGCAGATATAAACAAGTTTACAGCAGATATAAACATGTTTACAGCAGGAATAAACAAGTTTACAGCAGATAAAAACATGTTTACAGCAGATATAAACATGTTTACAGCAGAAATAAACATGTTTACAGCAGAAATAAACATGTTTACAGCAGGAATAAACATGTTTACTGCAGAATTGAACAAGTTTACAGCAGAATTAAACATGTTTACAGCAGGAATAAACAAGTTTACAGCAGAATTAAACATGTTTACAGCCGGAATAAACATGTTTACAGCAGGAATAAACATGTTTACAGCAGGAATAAACAAGTTTACAGCAGGAATAAACAAGTTTACAGCAGATATAAACAAGTTTACAGAAGAAATATTACAGCAGATATAAACAAGTTTACAGCAGGAAAAAAACAAGTTTACAACAGGAATAAACAAGTTTACAGCAGAATTAAACATGTTTACAGCAGGAATAAACATGTTTACAACAGGAATAAACAAGTTTACAGCAGAATTAAACATGTTTACAGCAGGAATAAACAAGTTGACAGCAGGAATAAACAAGTTTACAGCAGATATAAACAAGTTTACAGCAGAATTAAACATGTTTACAGCAGGAATAAACAAGTTTACAGCAGAATTAAACATGTTTACAGCCGGAATAAACATGTTTACAGCAGGAATAAACAAGTTTACAGCAGGAATAAACAAGTTTACAGCAGATATAAACAAGTTTACAGCAGAATTTAACATGTTTACAGCAGAATTAAACATGTTTACAGCAGATATAAACAAGTTTACAGCAGAAATAAACATGTTTACAGCAGGAATAAACAAGTTTACAGCAGATATAAACATGTTTACAGCAGGAATAAACAAGCTTACAGCAGATATAAACATGTTTACAGCAGATATAAACATGTTAACAGCAGATATAAACAAGTTTACAGCAGATATAAACATGTTTACAGCAGGAATAAACAAGTTTACAGCAGGAATAAACAAGTTTACAGCAGATATAAACAAGTTTACAGCAGAATTAAACATGTTTACAGCAGAATTAAACATGTTTACAGCAGATATAAACAAGTTTACAGCAGAAATAAACATGTTTACAGCAGGAATAAACAAGTTTACAGCAGATATAAACATGTTTACAGCAGGAATAAACAAGCTTACAGCAGATATAAACATGTTTACAGCAGATATAAACATGTTAACAGCAGATATAAACAAGTTTACAGCAGATATAAACATGTTTACAGCAGGAATAAACATGTTTACTGCAGAATTGAACAAGTTTACAGCACATATAAACAAGTTTACAGCAGAAATAAACATGTTTACAGCAGAAATAAACATGTTTACAGCAGAAATAAACATGTTTACTGCAGAATTAAACATGTTTACTGCAGAATTAAACATGTTTACAGCAGGAATAAACAAGTTTATAGCAGATGTAAACATGTTTACAGCACATATAAACATGTTTACAGCAGGAATAAACATGTTTACTGCAGGAATAAACATGTTTACAGCAGAAATAAACATTTTTTCATCCTGGTTCAAACATTATTTTAGGTTTAATAGGTCAAGTTTACCTTCATGTCAACTGTAAGGGGGTGAATTTTTTTACAACTCATCCGTTTAGATGTTATTTAATCATGAAATTACATAAATCTTGAAAGTCCTTTTGATTGACAGGCGGCAGACCGGATGTTGGCCTGCCGGCTGGTGGCTAACAGTTAGCTCCTTGTTCGCTCTCAGTAAGGTCTCAGTCTGCAGCAGAGCAGCAACATGGTGGTTTTTAGCAGCTAACAGTCCAAACATGTCTGACCTTTATCCTGCCGCTCAGGAGGCTAATCTTTGTTAGCTCCTATTAGTTTCAAGTTGGCTCAGTTAGCATTTAGCCCAGAATACGTTTGCTGGTTTGCTGTCAATAGGAGATTATCACGCTTCCGTGTACCGGTCCGGAACTTGAAACATTTAGCTGCTTCTCTTCCGGGCCAGTTCAATGTCCCTGCTCTGTTCCACTTCGTAAATTAAATAAATGCCAAACCTACGTAAATTTTCATGAATTTCCGACGAAAGTGATACTAAGTAAGGAGTGATTTGCCGGAGTGAAGGGCCGAACTTTATAATAAACAACGTAGCACGTTTGTTTGTAGCCGGCACTTCAATGATGCTAACAGCTGGCGTTAGCAGGCTAGCATTAGCTGACGTGCCTAACTTTGTGCGTCTTAAAACACACAAACATCTGAAAATCGGGTCTGAACCCTCCCATTTCCAGTGGAACAACTGGGGACTGCCAAGAAAGGAGACGCTTTCAGATGCTTGTGTGTTTTCAGCCTCACAAAGTTAGGCACGTCATTAAATGCTAGCTGGCTAATGCTAGCTTGCTAACACCAACTGTGTAGTCTGCCGGCTACAAACAAACATGCTACGTTGTTTTATTTTAAAGTTCGGGCCTTCACCGCGGCGAATCGATCGCTTTGATCCACTTCTTCCTTAGCATCACTTCAGTCGAGAATAAATCTAAACTTAAGTAGGGTTGGCGTTTATCCGATTTACAAAGTGGAACAGAGCAGGGACAGCTATTGTTGAAATGGCCCGGAAGACGAAACGCCTCCGGAAACTTCCGGAAAGCGTGATAATCCCCTATCATTTGCCCCTAAGCTGCGATTTGCCCATTTTTGTATTTTCCAGGAGTGACAACACACGTGACACAGCAAGATGGTGACGGTGGGATACGCCCACCTGGCTTCACTACGGTCTTTGTGGCCGACACTGATATTAAAGCTGAAAATGATGTTTTATTCATTCCTTGTGCGAAATTAGAAAAATCCTTCTGCAGATCCAGTAACTGCCGGAGACCCCATAATGTTGCACGGTGGGCGTGGCCTAATCTTGCTCCCATGTCCCACGTATAAAAACCCCAGAAAAACAGCACTCCACTGATTCGCCACCAAACAGCACCTCATATTTATCAGTTAATTATGTTAATAACTGTTTTATTTACAATGTATTTCCTCATTTCAGGAGCCTTTTAAGACCTGACTAGAAACACCTGATGGAAACTAGCATTTTGGCTAAATCTGGTGTATTTAAAAGTTTTTCTTTTTTTAAATGCTCTGTCCCTATCGATTAAAAAAATCTCGACTGATATCACCTCGATATCAGGCCGATGTCCATATTGAGTTTTAAAGCCGATCATGCCAGATACTGATATGGGGTCGGGAATATCGTGCATCACTAATTTGTCCATGAACGCTGTAAAGACGTTAACAATAATGTGATTTATCTCCTTCACTCACTCTAAATGTTCCCAGTTTTAAAAATACAGACATATTTCCTGACTTGTTCCCGACTGAGACAGAGAATGTAATGACGAGCTCTGTTTAAAATCATCTTCTGCATCAGTGTTTGCAGAATAAAGTTTGCATTACTTTCTGTTTGATGTATCTGGTGAAGAACGGCTGCAGGAGATGTAAACAGTGTTCAGACTTTAAATGAGCTGCATTATTCTTTAAAACATTCTGTCCTTGTTCCAGTGTTTTCCCGAGCATGACTCAGCTCCATTTATCTCTGACAGCTCTGCCGTCCCAAAGGATCACCTCTATCCCATCATGCATCTCTTCCCTGAAGATAACAGCGATGTCCAGAGATGTGCTTCCTAACTGAAAACCCTCTACGTTTGCTTTGAGCAAGGCTGCCGTTGTCAAACACCGTCTGCCTGAACCGATGGGCTGAATCCACCGTGTATGTGTGGCGGAGAGCTGAGTGTGCGCTTTCTACGAAGCATCATGACAAAAACTAAAACAGACAAAACTATCCAGGACCGGGTTGGACCACATTTTCTTCGCCGCCTTTATACCTGCTGCTATAGATCCACCAGGTGTTGGAAACATACCTCAGAGATTTTGCAACATGTTGACATGACAGCATCACATCATGATGAGAATCTCCCGTTCAACCTCATCGTGATGAGAATCTCACATTCAACTTCATCGTGATGAGAATGTCCCGTTCCACCTCATTGTGATGAGAATCTCTCATTCCACCTCATCATGATGAGAATCTCACATTCAACTTCATCATGATGAGAATCTCGCGTTCAACCTCATCATGATGAGAATCTCCCGTTCAACCTCATCGTGATGAGAATCTCACGTTCAACCTCATCATGATGAGAATCTCCCGATCCACCTCATCATGATGAGAATGTCCCATTCCACCTCATTGTGATGAGAATCTCGCGTTCAACCTCATCGTGATGAGAATCTCGCGTTCAACCTCATCATGATGAGAATCTCTCGCTCCACCTCATCGTGATGAGAATCTCTCATTCCACCTCATCATGATGGGAATCTCGCGTTCAACCTCATCATGATGAGAATCTCCCGTTCTACCTCATCATGATGAGAATGTCCCGTTCCACCTCATTGTGATGAGAATCTCTCATTCCACCTCATCATGATGAGAATCTCCGCGTTCAACCTCATCATGATGAGAATCTCGCATTCAACCTCATCATGATGGGAATCTCGCGTTCAACCTCATCATGATGAGAATCTCTCATTCCACCTCATCGTGATGAGAATCTCTCATTCCACCTCATCATGATGGGAATCTCTCGTTCAACCTCATCATGAGAATCTCGCGTTCAACCTCATCATGATGAGAATCTCTCATTCCACCTCATCATGATGAGAATCTCGCGTTCAACCTCATCGTGATGAGAATCTCGCGTTCAACCTCATCATGATGAGAATCTCGCGTTCAACCTCATCATGAGAATCTCGCGTTCAACCTCATCATGATGAGAATCTCGCGTTCAACCTCATCATGATGAGAATCTCTCCTCCACCTTATTGTGATGAGAATCTCCCGTTTAACCTCATCACGATATGAATTTCCCGTTCCACCTCATCACGATGAGAATTTCCTGTTCCACATCATCACGAAAGAAATCCCCCGTTCCCGTCATCATGATGAGAATCTCCCGTTCAACCTCATCGTGAAGAGAATCTCTCATTCCACCTCATTGTAATGAGAATGTCCCGTTCCACCTCATTGTGATGAGAATCTCTCGTTCCACCTCATTGTGATGAGAATCTCCCGTTCCACCTCATTGTGATGAGAATGTCTCATCCCACCTCATTGTGATGAGAATCTCCCGTTCCACCTCATTGTGATGAGAATCTTCCGTTCCACCTCATTGTGATGAGAATCTCCCGTTCCACCTCATTGTGATGAGAATCTCCCGTTCTACCTCATTGTGATGAGAATCTCTCATTCCACCTCATTGTGATGAGAATCTCTCATTCCACCTCATCGTGATGAGAATCTCCCGTTCCACTTCATTGTGATGAGAATCTCTCGTTCCACCTCATTGTGATGAGAATCTCTCCATTCCACCTCATTGTGATGAGAATCTCTCATTCCACCTCATCGTGATGAGAATCTCTCGTTCCACTTCATTGTGATGAGAATCTCTCGTTCCACCTCATTGTGATGAGAATCTCTCGTTCCACCTCATCGTGATGAGAATCTCTCGTTCCACCTCATTGTGATGAGAATCTCTTGTTCCACCTCATTGTGATGAGAATCTCCCGTTCCACTTTATTGTGATGAGAATCTCTTATTCCACCTCATCGTGATGAGAATCTCCCGTTCCACCTCATTGTGATGAGAATCTCTCGTTCCACCTCATTGTGATGAGAATCTCTCGTTCCACCTCATTGTGATGAGAATCTCCCGTTCCACCTCCTTGTGATGAGAATCTCTCGTTCCACCTCATCGTGATGAGAATCTCCCGTTCCACCTCCTTGTGATGAGAATCTCTCATTCCACCTCATTGTGATGAGAATCTCTCGTTCCACCTCATTGTGATGAGAATCTCCCGTTCCACCTCCTTGTGATGAGAATCTCCCGTTCCACCTCATCGTGATGAGAATCTCTCGTTCCACCTCATCGTGATGAGAATCTCTCGTTCCACCTCATTGTGATGAGAATCTCCTATTCCAACCTTATTGTGATGAGAATCTCTCGTTCCACCTCATTGTGATGAGAATCTCTCGTTCCACCTCATTGTGATGAGAATCTCCTATTCCAACCTTATTGTGATGAGAATCTCTCGTTCCACCTCATTGTGATGAGAATCTCCTATTCCAACCTTATTGTGATGAGAATCTCTCGTTCCACCTCATTGTGATGAGAATCTCCTATTCAACCTTATTGTGATGAGAATCTCTCGTTCCACCTCATTGTGATGAGAATCTCTCGTTCCACCTCATTGTGATGAGAATCTCCTATTCCAACCTTATTGTGATGAGAATCTCTCGTTCCACCTCATTGTGATGAGAATCTCCTATTCAACCTTATTGTGATGAGAATCTCCCGTTCCACCTCATCGTGATGAGAATCTCTCGTTCCACCTCATCGTGATGAGAATCTCTTATTCCACCTCATCGTGATGAGAATCTCTCGTTCCACCTCATTGTGATGAGAATCTCTCGTTCCACCTCATTGTGATGAGAATCTCCCGTTCCACCTCATCGTGATGAGAATCTCTTATTCCACCTCATTGTGATGAGAATCTCTCGTTCCTGTTCCTTATTGTGGGATCTTTGCTTTTGCAGCAGAAAATAGTTGTATTTTTCAATAAATGAGAGATTTCGATCAGTATCGGTTGATATTGGATATTTGAAATTAAGAGTTAGATAATATCGGTATATAGGATATCGGTAAAAATATCCGCGGTGCAGGTGTCAGATTCAGACTGGTCCGCCGGGTGTTTGTGAAGCGTTAAACACGGAGCAGATTTCATCTGCGGGACGAAAACTTCCTGAACTCCGACAGATGAGTTTGAGGACAAACAGAGGTGTCCGTCACGCTGCCTGCTCCGAGTTTGCGGCTGGTTAGCGGTCCCTGTTGACTCGCGTTCACTCAGGTAGAAAATGCCAACTGGATGATGCTGGCAGCTCATCAGAGACAAAAAGTCTGCTTTGAATCTGGATGAGCTTCATCGCTCAGCAGCATCATCGTTTCCTTCACCGTGCGCTGAGATTTCAGGCTGCTCCTGTTTCCAGCATTCCTGCCGATATCTGCACGATATTCATACGTCCTCGTGTTTATCATCACTTTACTCACCAGAGATAAATAGAAATGAGGTTAGAACTGATAACATAATCATAAAGGCTAAAATGAACCGGCTGGCCAGCGGTGACAGAGTTGGGTTCTGGACCGGGTCACCCTGGTTTGGATCCCCATTGTTGCACAAAGGTCGAACCACTGTGGGCCTTTGAGGAAGATCCTTAACTGCAATGGGCTTTGTGCACATATCCAGTTCTTCCTGAACTGATGAATCCAGGTGTGTCTGACCTCAGCAAACGGTCCGACACACCTGGATTAATCAGTTCATCCAATCAGGAAAAACAGGAAATAAAGGTGCAGCTTTAAGTTCAGGAAGTACTGGAGGTGTGCATAAGGCCCATTCCTGAAATAGGACTGGGATCTGGTTCTGCTTCCTAGACCGGACTGGGATCTGGTTCTGCTTACTGGAACCGGACTGGGAGCCGGTTCTGCTTCCTGGAACCGGACTGGGAGCCGGTTCTGCTTCCTGGAACCGGACTTGGAGCTCGTTCTGCTTCCTGAAATAGGACTGGGATCTGGTTCTGCTTCCTAGACCGGACTGGGATGTGGTTCTGCTTCCTAGAACCGGACTGGGAGCCGGTTCTGCTTCCTGGAACCGGACTGGAAGCCGGTTCTGCTTCCTAGACCGGACTGGGATCCGGTTCCGCTGCCTGAGACCGGACTGGAAGCCGGTTCTGCTTCCTGGAACCGGACTGGGAGCCGGTTCTGCTTCCTAGACCGGACTGGGATCTGGTTCTGCTTACTGGAACCGGACTGGGAGCCGGTTCTGCTTCCTGGAACCGGACTGGGAGCCGGTTCCGCTTCCTGAAACCGGACTGGGAGCCGGTTCTGCTTCCTGGAACTGGACTGGGATCCGGCTCTGCTTCCTGGAACCGGACTGGGAGCCGTTCCGCTTCCTGGAACCGGACTGGGATCTGGTTCCGCTGCCTGAGACCGGACTGGGTTCTACAGAGAGGGGTCTGAAAACTGGAGGTTCTGCCTCCAGTTCTACCTCTAGACCCTCTGGAACCAGCAGTAATCCTGCAGTCTGACGATCTGGATCTCTGAGATCTTCAGTGGATCCTGGTCTCAGAGTTTATGTGATGGGAAGAGTTTTTCCTCCGTCCTGGATCGAACCAGATCCCAGTCCGGTTCCAGGAAGCAGAACCGGCTCCCAGTCCTCCAGGAAGCAGAACCGGCTCCCAGTCCGGTTCCAGGAAGCAGAACCGGCTCCCAGTCCTCCAGGAAGCAGCAACGGCAGTAAAATGATCAGAGAAATAATTTGATTATTAATCGCTAATTTATGACAACTGTCCACTAAACGTTCTAATCATGATAACCGGAGTCAGAGCGGGACAAGGTGTCCTCACAAAGACAGACAGACACACACACAGAAACACACACCCAGCTGGACAGCTCATCGGTTAGACGGGGAGGATTGATCTGATTTCCTCTCCTCCGTCTCCTGCTTGACCTTTTCCTCCTGTTTTACAATCAGCACTTACAATTTCCTCTTATCGACGTTCTGGGCTGCAGCGGCAGACTCGGTACACATCCCGTCCCCGTTAGCGCGTCCACACAAGGAGGACAAATTGTCTCTGGATGTGGTCTTTAATCGTTTCCCTCCCTGGACACACTCGTCAATACTTCCATCCAGCCGGTTCGTTAGGACTTCAGTCTCCATTCAGAGCGAGATGTAGTTCTGATTAAAGTCTGTTCGTGAAACTCGTCACTCCTCATTTACGACCCGCCTGCATCTCAGAGGTGGAAACAACGTGAAACGTGATTGGACGCCTGGAATCAGGTTTTACACGTGTCCTCAGAATTATTCATACCCTTAAATTAAAGAAGAAAAATTGACAAAAGTAATAATAAATCAAAATTCTATGAAAATCATGACGTTGATTCTGAATTGTGGTTCAACAGAAATATTAAAAACAAACAAACAAAAAATAAAACAAGTAAACAAGCATGATGGGGCTCTGAAGCTTAAATTTTATTGAGCAACACTTTGATTCAATCACTGTAATCAGGTGTTTCTGTAACGTCCAATCAGACGTCTGCACCTGTTGACAGGTATGTTGGTCCATGTTCATGGCAAAAATAGAGGTACGAGTTTGTAAAAGAGCGATTCAGGGACAACGAGTACCGTCAGAAATGTGACGGTTATTACCGACGTGCTCTGAGATGTCGCGGTGAGACAGTTCCACTTTGGGGCGATATTTGACCCCTTCCCCGGTGATCACCCAGGATCAATGTCATATCAGTGGATTCCTCATGATCTCAGGATACGGGATTATCACGCTTACCGGAACTTCCCGGTATTTGGGCACTTCCTCTTCCGGGCCATGTTAACGACAGCCGTTCCTGCTCTGTTATACTGTTTAAATCGGATAAACTCCAAACATACTTAAGTTTTCATTCCAGACTGAAGTGATACTGGATCAAAAGCTGGATCAAAGCGATCGATTTGCCGCGGTGAAGGACCGAACTTTATAATAAAACACACGTTTGTTTGTCGCCGGTGGGGCACAACACCGGCACTTCACAGCATGCTAGCATTAGCCAGCTAGCGTTTACCGACGTGCTTAACTTTGTGCGTCTTAAAACACACAAACATCTGAAAATCGGGTCTGTACCTCCCGTTTCCAGTGGAACAACTGGGGACTGCCAAGAAAGGAGACTCTTTCAGATGCTTGTGTGTTTTCAGCCGCACAATGTTAGGCACGTCATCAAGCTGGCTAATGCTAACCTGCTAACAGTAGTCCGCCAGCTACTACTCTGTTAAACTTTGTAAATCGGATAAACGCTAATGCCAAGTTTTCATTCCAGACTGAAGTGATGCTGAGGAAGAAGTGGATTAAAACGACCGATTCGCCGCGGTGAAGGACCGAACTTTATAATAAAACGACACACGTTTGTTTGTGGCCGGCAGACTGCGCAGTCGTGTTAGCAGGCTAGCATTAGCCAGCTCGATAACGTGCCTAACTTTGTGCGGCTGAAAACACACAAGCATCTGAAAGCGTCTCCTTTCTTGGCAGTCCCCAGTTGTTCCACTGGAAACGGGGGGGTACAGACCCGATTTTCAGATGTTTGTGTGTTTTAAGACGCACAATGTTAAGCACGTCAGTAAACGCTAGCTGGCTAATGCTAGCATGCTGTGAAGTGCCGGTGTTGTGCCCCACCGGCGACAAACAAACGTGTGTTTTATTATAAAGTTCGGTCCTTCACCGCGGCAAATCGATCGCTTTGATCCAGCTTTTGATCCAGTATCACTTCAGTCTGGAATGAAAACTTAAATATGTTTGGAGTTTATCCGATTTAAACAGTATAACAGAGCAGGAACGGCTGTTGTTAACATGGCCCGGAAGAGGAAGTGTCAAAATACCGGGAACTTCCGGTAAGCGTGATAATCCCCTATTGTGAAGATATCGCTGTCATCACGTGATCTGAAAAACTGAACATGGTAGACCTAAAAACCTGATCTGTGATCTCCCATCAAGCAGAAAAGTAGCTAATGTGTAGCCCTGACGAGGAATGAGACTGATTATCTGACCTGTAGGTGCATTTGATTCAAATTTAATGGATTATTATGAACTCTATTGTCTTAAAAAGGGCAATTTTTATCATGTTTATGATATAATAACAATTAGTGTGCTCATTAGAAAATGAAGTTATGTCGTTATTTTATTTTTGTATTTTTTGGTATTTCAGTTCCAACAGCCGTTTTTTTAGAAGCAGCAGTAAATGAAGTTTGCAAAGCGAAACAGATGAAACATAACGCTGCTCATTTTATAAACATAGTAGGTCTTTATGACTAAAAAATGTGATCTGAGTGATGGGGACGGTGTGCCCCAGTAAAGCCTTATGTCTAGCAACGGCCCTGATAGCAATTAGAAAAGCTCGATGAGACGTTGTTTCAAGATAAAAGTGCAAAAAAATGTGGGAAAAATTCCAGTTTGAACTGAACTGACCTGAATAATCAGCTGTTTTTATGTGATCCGACTGATCACAATGCTGGAAAAAAAGGCTGCAGGAAAACTGAGTCGAGGGTCAATAAGTCAGCATTTAAAAGGTGTATATGTAAAATAGCTTATTTATTTTACATTTTGTGATTCATTCCACCAAACGGATGCAAAGTTTTACTCTCTGTTAGCTTTGTTTTCTACATAAACGCATTATTTGTGGGTGGCTGAATTTACCAGGATACATGAAGGTAAATGCGTTTCAGCTAAACGATCCAGCTTCAGAGCTCAGTTCTGATGGTTCCTTTGATTAAATCTCATTTATATTTGAACACATGAATAAGTCATAACGTGATATCACATATTTGCTCTTATTTCCCTGTAATTATGCACAGCAGAGGCTTGTATGCACGAGCTTTGGTGCAGGATGCACTGTGATGCACGTGCAGATGCATGGACGCGTGCATGCACTAACACTAACACTAACACTGGAGTTCTAAAACGGTCATGTTAGTGTCGTTCTCGCGTTATTTATCTAACTTTTAATGAACCAATAGTTTTTCCTGTTTGTTATTTTTGCAGCCTTTTGTTGCTCCTGTTCCAACTTTTCACAGACTTCAGATTCATAATTCATTTAAACTGTCCATAAAATGGTAAAATGCTTCAGTTTCAACGTCTGATATGTTGTTTATGTTTTATTAAGAATCAGATATGAGTTGATGAGGGAAACAAATAATTTCATTCTTTTTTTATTTGAATTTTACAGCGTCCTGACTGGGATTTGAGGCATTGTTATATTCATATTCACTGACCATTTAACAGTTTTTTCAAATGTAATATTATATTTAATGAGCTCCGTGGCAACATTGCACATGAGTATTAATCAAAACTACAGTTTATTGTATTTTTATTAATAAAAAATTACTTTGTTTTGCTTTGAAATTTGAGTGGCCCTTTTAGCTGAACAGGTGGCCCACTTTACCTAAATGCTGCTCATCTCTA